>PVKE010000679.1:22500-128714 GCA_004027555.1 Craseonycteris thonglongyai | reverse complement strand
GATCACATGATTTTTATTCTTAGTTTTGTTAACGTGGTATATTACCTTGCTTGATTTGTGAATGTTAAACCATCCCTCTACATGAAATAAATCTCATTTGATCATGGTATATAATCCTTTTAATGTACTGGGGGAATTCAGTTTGCTAATATTTTGTTGAGAATTTTTGTACCTATGCTCATCAAGGATATTGGCCTGTAATTTTTGTTTGTTTGTTTTTGCTTTTGCTTTCATAGTGTCCTCATCTGGTTTTGGTATCAAGAGTAATGCTGGCCCATAAAATGAGTTTTTCTTCCTCTTCTACTTTTTGGAAGAGTTTGAGAAAGATTTGTATTAATTCTTCAAATGTTTGGTAGAATTCACCATGGAAGCTGCCTGGTCCTGGACTTTGCTGGGGCGGGGGGGTGGGGGGGTGGTTGATTACTGATTCAATCTTTTTACTATTAATTAATCTGTTAAGATTTTCTATTTCTTCATAATTCAGTCTTGGTAGGTTATATGTTTCTAGTAATTTATTCATTTCTTCTAGGTTGTCCAATTTGTTGGTATATAATTGTTCGTAGTGGTCTCTTATTAAAGATTTATTTTTATTGTTTTTGACAGAGAAAGAGAAAGAGAAGGAGGAGGGCCCAGAGCAGTCTCCATAGCTGCACATCATTAGTTTTCTGCAGTTTCATTCCACTGGTGGGCGTGGGGCTGCACAGGGCAGGAACTGGGCTGGGGACCACCTGCATGGGAGGCATGCCCCAGTGACAACCAAACTGGGGCACACTCCAGTCCAGCATATGAATTTGCACAGGCCGGGGCTGGGATTCAGACCTTGGACCCCAGGGCTACAATACAAGTGCTCAACCCGCTGAGCCATCCCGGCATGCCCAGTAGTCTCTTACAATCATTTGCCTTTGTGCAATATCAGTTCTGTCTCCTCTTTCACTTCTAATTTTATTTTAGTTCTTCTACCTCTCTCACCTTGTTTTTTCTTGGTTAGTCTAGCTAATGATTTATTTCTTTTATCTCTAAAAAAACCAGCTTTAGTTTCATTGATATCTTCTGCTGCTGTTTTAGTCTCTGTGTATTTTATTTCCACTCTGATCTTTGTTATTTCCCTTCTTCTACTAAATTTGGGGTTGGTTTGTTCTTCTTTTCTAGTTCCTGAAGGTGTAGAGTTATTTACTTAAGATCTTTATTTTTTCTCAATATAGGAATATATTGCTATAAACTTTCCTGCATCCCATAAGTATTAATATTTGTGTTTTTATTTTCATTTGTCTTCAGATTTCTTTTTTGTTTCTCCTTTGACCCATTGGTCATTCAGGAGTATGTTGGTTAATCTCCATATACTTGTGTATTTTCCAGTTTTCTTCTTATGATTGGTTTCTAATTTAAAAGCATTGTGGTAAGAAAAGATTCATGATAAGATTTGTAAATTTATTAATATTTGTTTTTTGATTTAGCATATGATCTGTCCTGGAAAACTTTTCATGTACACTGGAGAAGAATGTGTATTTTGCTGCTGTTTGCAGGAATGTTCTATAAATATCCATTAAGTCCACCTAGTTTCACATGTAATTTAAGTCCAATGTTTCTTTGTTAATTTTCTGTCTGAATAGCCTATCTATATTTAAAGTGGGGGTAGTGAAGCCCCCCTCTATTATTTATTGCTGTCTGTTTCTCCCTTCAGATATTTTAACATTTATTTTATTTATTTAGGTGCTCCTATGTTGAGTGCATACATATTTACAAATGTTATATATATGTTCTTGATGAATTGATCTCTTTATTATTAATAATGATCTTCTTTTTCTCTTGTTACAGTCTTTTGCTCAGAATCTATATTGTCTAGCATAAGTATAGTTATCCCAGCATTCTTTTGGTTTCCACTTGTATGGAATATCTTTTTGCATTCCTTTACGTTCAGTAAGTGTGTCTTTTTAAAGCTGAAGTGAGTCTCTTGTAAGCAGTATATAGTTGGGTCTTTTTTTTTTTAATCTATTAAGGCACTCCATGTGTTTTTATTGCCCATCCAGCCTATTAGAAATGAGATCAAGCAACTGCTGTTTACATGGCAGTGGGATTTAAGAAAGAAAACACTTTTGACAAATACCCAGTACTTAATTAAAGTTTAGCATGCCTTATACAAAGGAAATAAGTGATAACATATGATTATGAACTTGCCTGCTTAAATAAAAAAAGCCACACAGCAGGAACTTTAAAAGACTTTGCTGGAACCATGCATTATTAGTTGTCCCATTTCTTTTGTTTCCCTGGTAATGTTTGGAAAAGCCCCTCCTCTCTGTCTTAGTCTCTAGAGTTAGATGGAGGCATTCTGTAGCCTCAAATTAGGCATGTTATTTATTTATTTATTTTGAGTTCTGCTAGTCTTCTGTAGCCCTATCACTCGGACTCCATGAATTTGGGGGTGGGGAGAAAATTAGACTGAGGATTGGCACTGTCATGAAAAGAAGAGTCAGGATGGGCGAGAAGACTATTTACATTTTGCTGTCTCCCAAAGCAGTGGAACTAGTCCTTCCTTGTATAATTTCAAAGGCCATAGAAAATGAATTTTCTTACTAATTGATATCATCCTTTCAATTTTATTCCAAGACAAATATTCCCCTTGGAAAATTTGTCCCCTTAAAATATGAACATTTCAGTGAAGAGAAAAGCATGAAGATTAACATTTTAGATGAAACTGGAAAGGAACTTTGCCTTCTTCTAGAATAAGGCTTTTCAAAATGTGAGTCCTCTTAGTTTCTTTCATGATGTCCATGTTGACAGTTGCACTGAAAGTCCAAAAGCAATGATGCATAAAACTGCTGGCATCTTAGTCTGAATAAAGGCAGACATGCTAAATAATACTAGTAGCTGTGATTTCTTCATCATTACATGCTTGCAACTAAACAACACACACACACGCTTTATGTAAGAATGTCCTTGAAGCAGTAAAATTTATTAAATTAATTGGATCTTGACCTTTGACTATATGCCTTTTTAATATTCCATATGATGAAATGGGAAGTATACATAAAGCATGTCTGAGACTACTAAAGATAATTGAGGAACAAATACTTTTTTGATTGAGTTGTGAGCTGGGCTAGTCACTTTATCCATGGAACCAATTTTTTCTTGAACAACCAACAGACAAACTATGGTTATACAGACTTTAGTGTTTGGTAGACACCGAAAAAAAAATGAGCCTGCCTATGCAAGGAAAATAACTGACAGTATTGTTGCCACTGATAAAATTTAAGCTTTCAAACAAAAATTAGAATTTGGGAACACTCATATTTGTCATGGTGAGCTTGTCAGCTTTCCAATATTTAAAGGCTTTTCTGATGAGATGGATGGTGTTATTAATGAATAGGATGTTTTGATATTATGTAATGAAAAGTGTCAAAATGTGAAATATCTGAATAATTCAGTGATCCTATATTTTGTAGATGATCAATGCATGATGTTACAAAATCATGAATGGTAAAAAGATCTATTCCAAGTCCAACATAGAACACTGGATTTTAAACTAACAGTGTGTGAAAAGTTCATTGAATATGCTTTCAGATGCTAGACTATAACTAACCTTTAAGATATGACATTTGTTGAGTTTAGGTGGTACCAAAGAAGAATATACACAAATATCACAACAGACTGAATGTGGAAGTACATATGAGAATGCAACTCTCTTCTGCTAAACCAGATACTAGAGAGATTCACAAAAATGCAAAGTTATTTGTATTTCTTCTGGCTAAATTTGTTTTGTTTCACAACATATAATTATTGTCATGAAACATGTTATTTATATTATATGTAATAGATATATTGATGTTACCTTTAAATGAAATAGTAAATTTAAATTTTCTCAGTTTTAATTTTTAAAATGGCAATTATCAACAGATACAAGCCATATAAATATGGAGGAGTCAATCATTTTAAGATTGTGATAGGTACTGAGACCAAAAATTTTGATAGCTGCTGTTCTAGACCAACCTCTTGACTTTAGAAATGGGTAACTGAGGCCAGGAGAGGTGATGTGACTCATCCACTGAGTGGCAGGTGCATCTAGGTCAGATCTCAGCAAACCACCGTTCCAATGTTTCATTGTTTCTTTGTTTCCCCTACTACACTAGTATAGGACTACCTCCCGTGAGTGAGCTAATTAGCTACTTTCCAATGAGAAAGCTGGATGGAGGTGAGTTATGATAGAGGCCAGCCCAGGTGGGGCTTTCTCATCATCTGGAAAGAGAGACCAGGTGGGAGACCAGAGGGCATCTTTCAGACAGTGGGCACCTCCATCTGGAGAGATGTGGGCTAAGAAAAGCAGATACCAGTGAAGGATGAACATGACTTGCTTCACATCTTATGCCTCCTGTTCCAAAATACAATGAGATTTTCCTTATCCCTTGATTTTTCCTCCAGGGAGTTTGCACGGTGGAAAGTGAACAACTTGGTTCTGGAAAGAAAGGACTTCTTCAGTTTGCCATTGCCTCTTGCCCCTGAGTTTATCCGGAACATCCGCCTCCTGGGAAGGAGACCCAACCTGCAACAGGTTACAGAAAACCTGATCAAAAAGTACGGCACTCATTTCTTACTTTCTGCCACCCTTGGAGGTAAGCGACAGCGTGATCTTTCACGAATCGGTTGCCAGATCATTGCAAATAGCTTGAAGACCCACTGAGTAGACTTTCAGTAGTTTTCCTGGGTCTTTTCTTTTTCCTGGCCTATTATTGCCTGAGAAATGTTTTCTTTCTGCTGCCTTTGAGAACAGTATAGTGTCTTGACATCTGAATTCACTCCAGCACATGGTTGTGTGTGTATAAGCATCCATCGCAGAGCAGCGGTTGGGGGGGGTGGGTGAGGGGTGGCTGTAGGGTGAGGAGGTTGGGGGACAGACAGACTCCTACCAAGCACCTGCTAGCAGAGGGTGCTCCCACTTTTTTTCTGACTGAGCCACTTCAACCCGAGTCTTCTCCACATCCCATCATTCGCTGTGGCTACTATAGTTGTCAATCCATAAAGAAGAAAAAATGTGTTGAGTCCCTGCCCTTTGCTTCCTCTTTATAAAGACTGGTAACCAGACAAACCAATTCTTATGGGGGTGGGATGGTGGGATGGCACTGAGGGTTGGGGTGGGGGCAATGCAGGCTGTGGCAAAGACCTGAGGTGGATCCAGAGCTTTGAGGGGTTCTCTCTGCCCTGGGAAGAAGAAAGCGGGACTTCTTAGACCATTTAGCTCACTGTCTGATGGACAAAAAGGAGCCCTCCAAGGGCATGGGGCCAGCTGCTGGCATGGGGGAGGGGCTGAGTGTTCGGTGGGGAGGGAGACGTTGAGCTTCAAGGCTTTCACCCTTTCAGAGTGAGTAGAACTATCCATGGCAAGTTCTCAAAAACCACTTGAGAGGAAGAATTTTTTTCTCCCTCCTGGAGGTAGATTATCTGAGCTAGAGATCGATAAAGGACGTTAAAAGAATAAGCTGGATGGGAGGGGAATGAACTTGGGGGCGAATCACAGAACTAAGGAGCGGCCCTCGGCCTCTCAGGCAGTGCTGCCTGCTGTCCTGTGGCAGCCTAATGATTGGTCTAACAATGGAACATGGGCATCTTCTTAGTGCCATCTAGCCTAGGCGCCAGTTCATATTCGTGCTGGGAGGGGATGAGGGAGCAGACGGCCTCACCAATGAACGCACGCTGTTTGCTATAGGAGAAGAGTCCCTGACCATTTTTGTGGACAAGCGGAAGCTGAGCCGAAAGACAGAGACGGCAGGAGGCGCCCCCGTAGTTGGGGGCGGTGGGAACAGCTCTGCCGTGTCCCTGGAGACCCTGCATCAGCTGGCAGCCTCCTACTTCATTGACAGAGAGAGCACACTGCGACGGCTGCACCACCTCCAGATCGCCACAGGGGCCATCAAGGTAAAAGGCCTGGGAGGTGCTGCACGAGGGCCCGGGGCTGGCGGACAGAAGCCAGGACGGGCCCAGAGTCTTAACCAGCTCCGAGTCCGCCAGGCCCGATGGATGGAAGTGGGCAGGGAGCTTCCTGATGCTGGCACAGGCAGCCCGAACACACGCCCAGGCCTTCACGGGGCAGCGGAAGTCATGGGGCGTCTGCTCCGAGGCTGGCTGCCGCTGAGGGACCAGGGAAGGTAGACAAGGCTCCTACGCTATGGGGGCCACATTTTTGTGGGAGGTAAAGACAATGAACAACTAAATAGCAACAGAATGATTTCAAATGGTGATATGAAGAAAAGCTGAGTGATGGGGTACAGATTTCCTGGGGCAAGAGAAGGAAGCCACTAATATTCACCTGATTGGTCAGGGGAGGGCACTTTTTTTTCTTTTTTTTTTTTAAGATTTATTTTATTATTTTGACAAATAGAGACAGAGAGAAGGGGGAGGGCCCAGAGTAGTCTCCACAGTTTTACTTTATTAGTTTTCTACATAGTTTCATTCTACAAAGGTGGGTGCGGGGCTATGCAGGACAGGAAACCAGGCTGGGGGCCTCTTGCATGGGAAGCACACCCCAGTTCAGCATATGGGTCCACATGGGCTGGGATAGGACTTGATCCTCAGACTCCAGGGCTTCAGGGTGAGTGCTCAACCCACTGAGCCATCCTGGCTTTCCCCGACTTTGGGTTTTGGTTTTTGAGGCTGAGATCTGAATGAAAAGAAGCCAACTGTGTGTAGACTGGTCAGGCAGAGGGAAGAGCAAGTGCTAAGGCCCTGAGGCAGGAACGAGCTTGGTGCCCTGGTAAATTACAGAGAAGATGCTGTGATTACAGCGAGGTGAACAAGAAAGGCACTGGTTTAAGACAAGGTTCAGAGGTAGGCTGGAGACAGATTACAGGGCCATGATAAAGAATTTTAAAACAAGTCCAAATGCAATGGATAACAACCAGAGACTTTGAAGCAGAGCAGTAATATGATCTCTTATATTTGAAAAATATCAATATTACTATAACTTTAATAACTATAACTTCCATCCCATTTTCTTTACGTATATCTAGGAAATTTCTAGGAAAGTTCTTATTATTTTAAGAAAGAGAAGACTAGTAAAAATAGCTGAGAATGGAGGATTTTTAAAATTCTAAATATAAAGTTAGGGTGGTAAGCAGAAGTTGGTGTTATCTTATACAACCTCACCCCAAATTCACAAGAAAGCTCTGTTCATTTATTTATTATTCAACAAGTATTTCTTGAAGACCTATTATGTGTCAAACATTGTTCTGGGTACTGAGAATGCAAGAGTGAACAGAACATATGCAGTCCTTGACCTCACGAAGCTTAAATTCTAGTGGTGGAGATACAATTAAATAAATATGTAATGTCAGCTGGAATTAATGGTATGAAGAAATGAAGCCAGGGAAAAGGACAGGGAGTGATGGAGACATGGTACTTCAGGGAAGACCTGTCTGAAGAAATATCATTTAAGCAGAAATACAAAACGAAGTAAGGGGATGAGCCACATGGGCATTGTAAATGACAGCATTCTCAACAGAGGGAGAGCAAACACAATTGCCCGGAGGTGGGAGTGTGCTTGGAATGTTCTGGAACCATGCAGTGCAGGCAGAAGAGGCGTAAAGTAGGAGATGAGGCGACCCAGCTGTGGGGCCAGATCATGAAGGGATTGCTGATTAGTGACTGTTGTAATGGCCAAGGTTGGAAATAATGGTGACTCGCTTGGACAAAGTTGGCTGTAAAAAGGTAGTGAGAAGCTGGCAGATTCAGAATATATTTTGATGAGAGAGCCTACAGGATTAGCTAATGAATTGAAAGAAAAAAGTCACCAGCGTCCCTCACTGAACACACCTCTACAGTAGCTGAGCTGGTTTCCAGCACTGTCATTACTCTGGGAGGCAGTGGGAGGGCAGGGGCTGTGGGTGGCGGTGAGGGTCTCTGCTCACCTGCTCAGCCTAGCTGAAGGATTGTTCCTTCAGCACATCAGCCAGTTTCTTCTTTCTTTAAGCTCTTACTTTTCACCCTGGGTTAGCAATTTGTTTTCACTACCCCAGAGGAAGAGGCTCCTGCCCCTGTTGTTTACCCAGCACATTCCTCTGGGACTCCATTGCAGTCACCCACTGTGGCAAGGTTTGCCCTGGTCAGCACACTCCTCTAGTGTAGGGTCTGTCACCTTGTAGTACATGCCTGTCCCTGCCTCCCCGCCCCCATCACAACAGGAGGACTTGGAGCACTAGGGACTTGTGGCATGCACACAGTTTTTGGTCCCTTCACAGTGTCTGGCATGTGGGGAGACACACGATAAAATGCTTGACCGGTGGAGACAAGCTGCATGGTTGTGAGAAACCAACTTAACTCAAGTGAGAAGATCTGGGATCGGGTTTTAGACTTGATACCATTTCTATGACCTCGAGAAGTCACTGAACTCCTTAATGTGGAGCTACCAACTGTTTGACTTGCCTAAACCCAGAGCTTACATTCAGCTGACGTGCTACACAATTATTTAAATATTAAATGCTTCCATACCAGCTGGTAAACAGTCTTCACCCGAACCACCTTATCCCTCCCCTGCAACTCCCAGGTCCCCCTTTGACAGTAACCGAAGGGCTAATGCTTTGGCACCACTTCTGATTAGTGGGCACATTCCTGTATTACTGATAAGTATTGTGAGCATCATAGGGTTGGGGTGACACCGAATGGTATGGTTCACGTGAAAACACTTTGCACACTGTAAAGGGCTGCATGTATATCCATGCTGTCCATCATTCTCTGGAAGGGATCAGAGCCCGACAGCAGGGGAAGGGGCCTGAGGGCTTGACATGCTCCTGCACTGATTGAAAAGAGCCCCCACGAAAGTCTGGGTTGTTCCTAGGATGGCAAAGGGGAGTGGTTCTCATCGCGCCTCCTTACGTGGCCTGTTGGAATTCCTCACCACAGCAGCCTGGACTCAATCCACCGCCCTGTGAAGCACACACACCATCAGCCCTGCTCTCCAGGCTGTGGCCCCATCACTCACATTTAGAAGCCCGTTGTACTTGCCCTTGGCTTCGCACGTGTCCCCCTAGGTAGGACAAGAGCAGCGGGCAGTGAAGGGTAGGCCGGGAGAGCAGGCGCTAGAATGAGGGCTTAGATCCGGCACTTATGAAAAACCGGGCGTGCTAATGAACCTAAGATCCATCCTGGCTTTCTGACGGCAGGCTGGGTTCTGTCAACAGACCAATTAGCACGCAATTATTTTCCTTTTCTCAAAGCCTCTCTGAGCTGCTCTTTGAATGTGTGCACCTGAGTGAACTCACTTTCCATTACCTCTATGGGTCCACTTTTTAATCTGCCAGAGCTGTCTGCCTCTTCTACAGAGAAAGGCCCAGGGCCCTCCGACCATCCCTGCGGGGACGCTGGGACTTTCTTCACTTGTAGGGGAGGGGCCTTCAGGCCATCTGCTCATCAAGTCTGTGCTCAGGCAGTATGTGCAGACGACTCTCCAGCTTTGTCTCCTCTCCACCTCCTTACCTGTCTAGGAGGACAGACGCAACACCTAGCAGACCAGCACTGGGCACAGCAATGCCTTTGGGATCCAGTGATCGCAGAGTGGGCTTTCCTCACTCACGGCGATCGGGCCTAATTCTGCCCCTACCAGACATGAGCATGGGCCTCATGGTCCCTGCTTTGTCTCTTCCCCATGCCTATCCTTGTGTCACAGTTAATAAAGTGCAGCGACTCATACTCTTTCAAAGATTCGCCTGATTGTCCATTTGTGGAATTAACCTTTGGAAACAGCGAAGTAAAGGTCCGAAAAGAGCACCAGAGGCAGCCTGGGCATGCTCGCTCAGTGGAGGCGGCGGCAGCCTGGGCATGTTCACCCAATGGAGGCGGCGGCAGCCTGGGCATGCTCACCCAGTGCAGGCAGCGGCAGCCTGGGCATGCTCACCCAATGGCGGCGGTGGCAGAGCCTGGGCATGTTCACCCAGTGGAGGCGATGGCAGCCTGGGCATGCTCACCCAATGGAGGTGGTGGCAGAGCCTGGGCATGTTCACCCAATGGAGGCGGCGGCAGCCCTGGTGTGCTCACCCAGTGGAGGTGGTGGGAAGTACTCAGATTGGTGGGAGGGAATGAGGGAGGGGGTGGGGCAGAGGAGAGGAAGGGGCTGTTCTGATTGCCCTCTTTGAGAGTCATCCTGTCCCTACATAAGGTGCGTAGCTTCCTCCTGGTCTGGACCTGATGCTGGGGAGTGCCTGACTCGGGGGAGTGGATGGGAAATCCAGTGCAGAACTCTGTGACTGTGGGCTGGCCTGGAGCAGGATCAAGTTCCCAAATACCACACCTTCCATCCTACCCTGCCCGTCAGCCCAACCCATTACAAGAAGGGCAGGCTTTTCCAGAACACATGGGCGAGTCCTTAGCCATGGCTCTTCTTACAGGAATTTTTATACCACACAGATAAGGAGGACTGCCCCGTTATGGTCTTGATCTCATTCTTCATTCAGGCTGAGTCTTGCTGCTTCTCATTACTGTGTCTGTCGTTGCCTCTTGGTCTTTGTATGCAGGTACCTTTTTTTCTCCCAGTTCCCTCCCGTTCCACTTTAGTCTGACAACTCACCAATCATCACTCACTCAATACAGAGACACAATTCAGCACCTACTGCCCACCTGTAGAGGGAGGCAGGCCCATGTGTAACAGCCAGGACACGAGAGATGGAAGCATGTTTCTACCTGTCTATAAACTATGGCAGTGACCATGGCTTACTGTGAGTTCTGGTTGCTCCTTGAATATTGGCTAAATGAATAAGTGAGTGAATCAAAGAATAGAATGAATGAATACGTTGAATAAATCCTAGCTCTGCAAGTGACTAGCTGTGTAACCTTGAATAAGTCATTCAACCCAGGGGTCTCCAACCTCTGGGCCACAGACTAGTACTGGTCTGTGGCCTGTTAGGAGCTGGGCCACACAGCAGGAGGTGAGTGATAGGCAAGCCAGCAAAGCTTCATCTGCATTTACAGCAGCTCCTCATCACTCCCATGACCACCTGAGCTCTGCCTCCTGTCAGATCAGCAGCAGCGTTAGATTCCCATAGGAGTGTGAACCCTATTGTGAACTGTGCTCATGAGGGATCTAGGTCACACGCTCCTTATGAAACTAGTGCCTGATGATCTGAGGTGGAGCTGAAGCAGTGATGTTAGCACTGGGGAGCCGCTGCAAATATAGATGAACATTAGCAGAGAGGTTTGATTGTACAAAGACCATCATAAATCAGTTGCCTGCAGGCTCATTTCAAAACCCAAGCTCAGGGCTCCCACTGATTCTGAATTATGGTGAATTGTATAATAATTTCATTATATATTACAATGTAATGATAGAAATAAAGTACATAATAAATGTAATGTTCTTGAATCATCTCCAAACCATCCCCCTCCACCTCCGGGTCCATGGAAAAAATGTCTTCTGTGAAACGAGTCCCCAGTGTCAAAAAGGGTGAGGACTGCTGATTTAACCTATTTGGCGTTCGTGCCCTGGTCTGTAACATAAAGATACTAAGATCTCAAGGCTATATAATTTGTTTGGGCCCAGGCTCAGGTCTGAGGACAAGGCAGATCACTAAAATATGTTGGGTAGACTGGGCTGCTTAAAATATTTGCTTTTAAGAGTAATGTCATTGAGAGGGACTTAACTCACTTTCTTGTCTGCAGTCTGCTGGTGTATCCTCACAGGAGACACAGGGGGCACTGAATTGTAATCCGGGGACTCAAAAGTTAAAATCCTGTTTCAGTAACTCAACAGTCTTGGACAATGTAACTCTGAATCTTGGTTTCCTCCTTTGGAGAGTGAATGTAGTAAGATTTCTCAGAGACTTACTATGAAGGTTAAACAGGATGATCTTGAAGGATGAACTTGGAAAACTATAGAAAGTTGTTCCTGCCCTTGTCATGGTCTTGACCTTCTTCATTCAGGTTCTTACTGCTTCTCATATACCATCTCTGTCATTGCCCCAGGGTCTTTATCTGCAGTTACCTCTTTTTCTCCCAATCCTCTCCCCCTTCCCTCCTACCTCTACTTATCTTTCAAGACCAAGTTATGGCTTACTTCCTCCATGAAGCTTTCTTTGACTACTTTAAGCTATAAGGATCTCTCTCATCTGTCTCCCCACTGTATTTGAAGTCAGTATAACATCATTTCTCACTTAATTACTCTGTTCCCTGTATATTTTTTAAGCCTAAGAAATTTCCTTAAAGATGTCACTTATATTTGGTATTCACCATGGTAACTACCAGGGTGCTAGACACGTATACTATACACTTTTGAATCCATGTGTTTCAGATCATGTCCCTTCTTTTTCTCAAAGTACCTTTCCCTTCTTTCTCTTCCTTTCTACTTCCTACTTGTCTTTAAGAACTACCTTCATTGGTGTCTTCTCTGTTCTCCCTTGGTTTAGAGCTGTGTCCTTCTCAGTTTTCATTATGACAAATGGCTTCTGCTCGACTTAGACGTGCATGCACCTACCTCCCCTATAGGTTGTAGTCTCATGAGTGGCATAGTATATAACATGCATTTCTTTGTGCGTACCCCTCAACCCCCCAAAGCCTAGAACCTGTGACTCATACATTCTCCAATTAATGAGTACCTACTATGTGTCAGACACTGTTAATTGCTCTTGATTAACAGTGTGAGCCAAAATTATGTAACATGATGAGCCAAATTAATATAAGCATACTTCTATGGAGCCTTTGGTGTGTAGAGAACCAGACATTTCTGAAATACTTGCAGAAAAGGATGGAAAACTACAGCCCATATGCCTGCTGCAGAGCAGAGGTGCCTGGAGCTGAGAGAGGAGGTCAGAGGGATGGGGGCAAATCCTAAAGAATTTTGGAAGAGGCACTCCATGAATGTTTGATGAATTGTATAGAAGTGAAACAGTGACTGCTCAATAAATACTCGTTGATTGGTTGATTGATTGGTGGCAAAGCCTTTGGAGATCCAGAGAAGAAAGGGCCTCAGGTCCCCGTCATTCTTGTTACATAATTATTTCAGTGCCTTTAAAGCTCTCCATTTTTCATCTTATACTTTAACATCAGGGAAAAACTGATAGACCAACTTTATAATATTTTAAAATGACTCTATGGTGTTTTGGAATATTACATGCCTGTAAGAGTTTATGTATATTTAATGCACATATTAAAATATGCAATAAGCTCATGGCTGATTTTCTCTGAGGACTTCTCAGTGCCGAGGTGGGACTGAACTGTTTAATACTAATAATAATACTCATCACTCATATTCCTCTGGTCTCGTGCTTTTCTCGTTGGGATTCTGACAGCCTGTGAGCATCTTGTCAAGTGGATGCAGCTGGGCTCACCAGTAGGCTGGTGGCGTCCACATCTGGCCTCCTGCTGTCCTCGGGGGGAGGAGATTGGGGCCTCCAACTTCAGGCTCCAGCTTCCTCTGCCCACATTGAATTTTCTCCTCCCAGACACAAGTTCCTTTTGGTCCCCTCTGAAAGGCTTCAGCCATGTTTAACTGCTGCTGACAGCCACGGGCTACTGACATTCTCTGTTTTAGAACAAAGAAGCGAGTGGCTTTATGCTCTTGGGATGGGGGAACACATGCCGTGTCTTTGGCCAGTTGTGGACAGGACCTAGGGCCTGGATTGGATGACTGGAGAAGGGAAAATGTCCCCTTGTGGTCTGCCTCCACACCCTGCCCTTCCTCCTCTAGGTCACGGAGACCCGGACCGGTCCCCTGGGCTGCAGCAACTATGACAACCTGGACTCGGTGAGCTCCGTTCTGGTGCAGAGTCCAGAGAACAAAGTCCAGTTGCTCGGTAAGCTGCCCAGGGAGGCTCTCCACTCCTCACATCCACTCCTCACACCTGGTGACAAACTGGGGTCACTGGGAGCAGGACACAGTCCTCCCTGCCCCGTTGGTTCCACCCTTCTTAAGACAAGAATTGCTGAGAGTTCTGAAGCTTGTATGTAACAACTGCCCATCAGTCCTTTGAGAAAACTTCTGACATGGTTTGCCCAACACCCAAGACCTATGCTCATGTCACTCAACACCCAAATCCTCCTCCTAGTCTTTCTGAGGACTCTGTCATATTCCATAGCAGCGACAGCATGTCTGTCCTTATATGCCTTCTCCTAGTTCAGTAATCTCCTTTACTGCTCACAGAACCCTCTGCTTTGTCCTGAGGACACACTGGGAAGAGCTGGCCTTCACAGAACAGGCATGGAGCCACCATCTCTAGCTGAACTAAGAACTATACAAACTGTGGGACCATTGGTCACCCTGAGAGTGGTCCCTGCTCTCTGTTGTTAGCCTGCAGTCTTCCATGGGAGATCAAAGCCAGGAGGAGAGTTTGAGAGGAATAGGATCCTCCACTGGGGACAGAACAGGGAACAGGAAACAGGAAAACAGGAAAGGGAACTGCCCTCGGTCAGGAGGCTGGCAGATAAAGGGTGGCACTCCACTCCTGCTCACTGCCCCCAAGCCTCCTGGGGACAAGGCTGTGCAAACTGATTCAGACAGAGCCGTTTGGCAGTGGGAAAAGTTCATTTTTCTTAAAGCCTAACTGAATTGGACTCTGCTTAAGATATTATTGTCTCGGTATTATAAAATCAATAGCCCTCGCCCAGGATCTATGATTACGAATTCCAGACAACCTGAGCCAGATGCAACCCATAAGTGCTGTAGGAATCAAGGACTAGTTAACAAAGGGAAGTAAGATTCCCTTATTCAGAGGCACCTAATGCACTGAGAGGCCCTCTTGTCCTGTGTCCCCTGGAAGGGCTGGGCTTGTGTCTGGAAATTAGTGATGAGTGAAGATCAGAACTTCTGGTGGTTCATTTGGAGTGGTTCATGCCGTTTAATTTTATAGCCCATCACTTGTGCAGACATCGCTCCAGGTGCTTATTTTATAGCAATGGGAATACAAGGGTGAGGAGGAGGGATGGAATGGAGGTGTGAAAAGTGTTGCCAAGGGATGAGTGTTGAAAGCAAGCATGTGGACAGGGTATGGGGGGAGACTGCTCAAGCCCCACTGTGGGCGCAGTGTCCAGAAAGGCAAATTAGGAGCAGTTCAGACGAGAACATCAGACACCCACCACTGCTGTAGGTCTGTTATATGGTGAGGTCTGCGGAGACGGGGATACCTACTTTGGGCTCTCTAATTTCCTGCCAAGGACAAGGTCAAGGGTGTGAAAATAAAGAGCTGGCAGGCATTTGAGAAAAGGGGAGCTTGTCATATCCAGATGTCCCCATGTCTTTCCCTCTCCTGGTACAGTGTCTCACAATGGCTCTACTGGGGGAGCCTCCTGCAGGTCTGACCTTGAACCTGCCAGGCTTTGTCCAAAGACATGCCTGTCCTTCATTTGTCCCTTGATATGCTGCCAACACAGGAAGCCAGTTAGGAGTATATTCTGTTACTGGTAAACTAATATCTACTCCAGAAGGGTGGGAAGCCAGAATTGTTAGTGTATTATATCTAAGATCAGAAGACGCTAATTACAAGGGACCTGAGGGCATTCATACCTCTCCAGGCCTGACTGATCTTGGGGTGTCTATCACTTTCCTGCTTTCAATTCTCCTCAAGAGCTACGTCATGTTGAAATGGTGCTGGTGGTTCCAGTTATGCAGTGTGACGGGGTGGGATAAGGGAAAGGTCTGACACCAAGCCGCCGTTACTAGTGCTGTGACTTGGGCAGGTCACTGAGGTCACTGGGCTTGGATTTCCTCACCTACTGGAGCCTCAGCATGACCACCCGTGTTTGGTGTGTCTTTCACATATGTACTTCCCATATACGCCACTATGCAGCCACGCTACCTGTCCCTACTTCTTTACCAGGGCTGAGGCAGGGGCCCAGGAGAATCAGCATTCAGTAACAGCCAAGGATGACTGCTGCTAATCTCAGTGAAGCCAGAAACAGGATGGCTACCAGAGGCAAAGCAAAACGCCCGTCAAGGCTTGATTCCTCTCTCATGAGAGCTGTAAGCTCTTCTTTTATCTAAAACATCTTCCTGTTTCCATCCTAGAAATGCTGATGGGTAGCCAATAAGCCCGTTCCTATGGCACGTACGCTCTCAATTTGGCTGATATAAGGGGTTCAACTAAGCCTGGGGCTTTGATGTTCCTCATTTGCATTTTCAGATCCTCCCCCATCTGTCACTGGGCCAGCAGCAACTCTCTGTTCCAACCAGCTCAGCAGGACCGGGCCCTGGGGTGACCACTCTTGGACTCAGGCTGCACAAGGCAGCAGAACCCCAGCTGGGGCTCCTGCAGCCTTGGGTGAGGGCAACTGGCTCTGCCTGGTGAGTGCCTGACAAGTCCTTTCCCTAGGCCTGCAGGTGCTGCTCCCTGCGTACCTGCGCGAGCGCTTCGTGGCTGCGGCGCTCAGCTACATCACCTGCAGCTCGGAGGGCGAGCTCATCTGCAGGGAGAATGACTGTTGGTGCAAGTGCAGCCGCACGTTCCCAGAGTGCAACTGTCCTGACGCCGACATCCAGGCCATGGAGGACAGCCTGCTGCAGATCCAGGACTCCTGGGCCACTCACAACAGGCAGTTTGAGGAGTCAGGTGAGCAGTCGGTTGTCCCAGAGTGCCTCCCCCCTCCCCTCCCACCTTCCCGCCAGCAATGGGAGGTGGCTGTGAGGGGCGGGGCAAGGTCATGGGGAACTGAGCTTGGGTCTTGGCTCAGCCACTAATGGTTTTCGTGACCTCAAGAAGGTTCCATGGCCGCTCTAAGTCTCAAATTGTTTCCTTTTGTTCTATATACAAACAGGCATAATGACAACCAAAGAGCTGTGTCTTAAGGACTTACTAAACTTGTCTAAATACAATTGAGGGCATAAGGCTTGTCTGTCTTATTTGCTATAGATTTCACAGTACCTAGGACAGTGTCTACACGTCAGATATACAGTAAATATTTGTGAATGAATAAAGTGCCTAAATACCAGGGGTGCCAAAAAAGTGTACACACATTTTAAGAGATATTATCTATGTATTACTTTTTGAAGTTGAATTGAATTATGGTAGCAATGTGTAGTATG
Source organism: Craseonycteris thonglongyai (assembly GCA_004027555.1). Classification (NCBI taxonomy): domain Eukaryota; kingdom Metazoa; phylum Chordata; class Mammalia; order Chiroptera; family Craseonycteridae; genus Craseonycteris; species Craseonycteris thonglongyai. Next base: position 111,733 of record PVKE010000679.1, on the reverse strand, counting down.
ATGTTTGCACAAAGATGCCATTAATCAAACGAATGCTAGCATCACCATGCAACAGACAGGACAGTCAAAGAAAATGGTGGAAGCGTGGTGGAAGCATGGTTGTCATTCAAGGAGCGCAAGACTATTTTGAAGTGGTATTTTAAATTTGAGAATGTTGTGAAAGTACAATGACAATGGAGGTGTGAGTATAGAACAGAAACTCCAACACGCCTAACAACTGCACACATTTGTGATAAGTTTGAGACCCATGGTAAACTAAACCGGTTTATGAAGTGATACAAGTGGATACTTTGATCAATGTTGCTCAAGCAGTATTTAGCCATAAGTAGAAGTGTCTGGATGCTGATGGTAACCACTTTGAACACCTCTTGTAATTGCAGAAGTCAAACATATCTTGGATTCCTCTTTTGTTACCGGTGTATGTTGAGTATTGCAATTTTCACACAGATTTTATTTTCTTAAAATGTGTATACATATTTTTTTTTTGGCACCCTCTATAATTTCAGGAGACCAGTACATGCTAGGTGCTGCTTGTTGTTGGTTTAACTAATATTAATGTTACCTTGAGACCTAGATTTTGAGGACTTGGCTTTGCATCCTCACTTAGTGTGAAATTCTGAATGTTTGTATCCCTCCAAAATTCATACATAGAAAATCTAACGCCCACGGTGGTGGTATTAGGAGGTGGGGCTTTGGGGAGTGATTAGATCATGAGAGCAGAGCCCTTACGGATGGGCTCAGTGCCCTATAACAGGGGCCACAGAGAGATTTCTCACCCCTTCGACCACGTGATGACAGTGAGCAGTCAGCCCCCTACATCCCTAAGGAGGGCTTTCACTGGAGCCTGACTGTGCTGGTACCCTGATTTTGGACTTCCAGCACCCCGATCTGTGAGAAATTGATTTCTGTTGTTTGTTTACAAGCCACCCAATCTGTGGTGTTTTCTTATAGCAGCAGAACAGACTAAGACACCCTATGACTGACCAACTCTATGACCTCGGATTGGCCATGAAGCTTCTCAGTGCCTCAGTGCTGTCATCTGTTAAAGAGGGAAAGTGAGAATAACAGTTGAATAGAAGGCTTGTGTGGGATAATTTAGGTAAAACCCATGGAAAAAGAACTCTGTGTGGTATATTCATACATTTTAATACTAAATGAATGATAGTTATGTGACTATATCTCAAAAACATAATGTTTGATAAAAAACAAAGCAAGATGAAAAAGGTTTTATATATTGTATACCTATTTATATTTATATAATATATATAATACTATACTATAATTTATTAAATATAGTACATATTTAATACTATTTATATGATGTTTAAAAGCATGCTAACCAATCTTAATATTTTCAATAGATAAATACAGTTATAAAAAACATAAAATATTGTGATAATGATAAAACATCCAAGAGAGTGGTTATAACCAGATGGAGATGAAGGGAAAGCTTGGAGTCTTCAAGAAGATTTGCTTTACCCCATTTCCTAAGACAAAACAAAATCTGAAGTCAGTATGGCAAAATGCCGAATTATAGATGCTGGGCTCACAGGCACTTATCCTGTTATTCTCTCTCCTCTTTTGTATGTTACATGCTTTATAAAGAGAACTATGCACATGCTAGTTGTGCATTTCAGTACTAGGAGTGATTTTCCAGGTTTCTGGGGGACATGGAACTAGGTGCTTAGGAAATTAGACTGAGGTAAGGCCCTAGGTATTGTCATTTCAAGTCCTAGCAAGGCATTGAGTAGTTAAGGAGAATATTACATTCCAGACCTCCAATCCCAGTTGCTTTGGCCACTGCAGAGATATGCTTGATAACTCTTAAGTGTGTGGGGAACGACTTTGGGCTTTCACCACCATGAGTCATTGCTAATGAGTCACGGAGGGCTCTCTGGACCTCCACCAGGAGACTGGGTGCAGGCCCCACGGGATCAGAGCCATGGAAAGAGATCTGAGTGTGCATTCAGAACACATGCTGTGCCCGGAAGCTCAGCAAAGAACTCAAACATACTGTAGAACCTGAGAACCACAAAGCACATTGCTTCTGGATTCGCAACAGGAAAGAATGGGTATCTGGCCAAGAGTCAAAGACTGAAAGAAAGGAAGGGTATCCTAGAGTCAGAGACAGGGAGGGAAGAGGGGAGGCTGGTCTCGGAGTCTGAAAGTTATAGGAGGATGTCTGAGCTGAATACTCCATCTTCTCTGGGTCCACATTGATTGGCCTTGATAACTCCCATCCTCACGAGTGCCTCACACTTTCCACAAGGGTGTTGTGGTGCTATTGATGTAAGACAGGGTTTTTGATGGCTTACAAGGTGGTATGAAGGGGAACAGGGATGCTTCCCAAGGTCATTAGCAAAAAAACCTTGGGTAGTGACAGGGACCCGTTTTAAAATTCAGAAACATATTAAGGACAGAAAGGATGGGAAAGAATCCTGAGTTATATTTTATGGTGTGTTAATTATTTCTCAATAAAGCTACTGAGAAATAAGTAAAGGAACTAGCCCAGTGGATGCAGTGACCTGGAAGGGCCGGCAGGTCTGGCGCGTATCCACTGCTCTGCCCAGGGTCTGCACAGCTTCTCCTCAGCTCAGCCCTGTGTCCTTGTCCTCAGAGCAATTCCAGGCCCTGCTGAAAAGGCTGCCGGAGGACAGGTTCCTGAACTCCACAGCCATCTCCCAGTTCTGGGCTGTGGACACCAGCCTCCAGCACCGCTACCAGCAGCTGGGAGACAGCTTGAAAGTGCTTTTCAAGAAGACCCATCGGATCATCCGCCGGCTCTTCAACCTCTGCAAGCGCTGCCATCGGCAACCTCGCTTCCGCCTCCCCAAGGAAAGGTGAGCAGCCCCAGATTTCACTGAGACAAAAACAGGACAGGATTATGTAATAGTCCATATTCATGACAAAGTAAGATGGTAACTAAGTTTTATTACATGAACATATGGAGCTAACAATTATTTTTCAGTGACAGAACTCATACAAAATTTAGGTAGATGTGGAGGGGGATTGTATTTCACCACAATCGTACTATGAATACTTCTCTGATGAAGTAATCTTACACAGCAAATTTCAACCTTTCCACGCCTTATCATAAAACTTCTCACACTCCATGACACAATTTTGCTTTACAACTAACAAAGCTCTCATTGTCTTGACACTTAATCTAGATTTTTCGGCTACAAGAGACCTAAAAAACAACCTCAACTCACTGCAAAAGAATATGGACACAGGCACAAATGAATAACACTAATTTATTGCATCTAAAACACACACACAAAACTACTTATATATAATCCATACATCAATAAAAGACATAAAATATCACATGAGCAGTAAAAATATCTGTATGACACACCACACAGAACACACTAATGCAGGACTGCAGTGACCACACTGCAAAAAACATAAACAGACACCAAAATGAACAAAAAAGGAATGAGCAGCCCCATTGCTATCTCAAGCCAGTGTATGCTAATGTCCCACTGTAGCGTTTTGCTGTAATAAAAACATAGCTAACAGCTTGTTGAACTGAAATATGAGTCTGAAAAGTCTGAACCAAACTAAATGTAGGACAGAAAGAATCTCTATGAGCAGAATGTTGGAAAAAATAACAAGACTCATAGTCACTGCATCCCACACTCCTAACCTGATGGAAGCAAACAGTCAGGTGAGCCCGTTCAGTAGTCTGTATGCATCAAGATCCCCCTGGCTTCCACACACATTGATTAGCATAGAATGTTATGATAAGTAAATGATCCATGTTCGGTTTTTTACAAAAAAATTAAAAATGGGGCAAAACAGACATTTACATTAAAAGAATGGGATGGTTGGGAAATATGAAAAAACAAACAAAATGGTACTGTCCTATTTAAAACAGTATGTATGTCAGCCTACCCCAGATGCCAGAGCTCAGCATCGCCCCCAACAGCTGTGGCTAGGGTGGACCTTCTGTCCAACACAGGAGATCTGGGGGTGGCGACCGACACACAGCCTTTTAGAATCTCCTGTTATCTGGACCTACTCACATCTCCTTCTCAATTATGAGTTGCATCTAAAATGAGAGAGTGAAACAAGAGAGGCTACTTTTCTTTTTATATAAGTGATAGTGGATTCCAATGTTACTTTAATAATACTCAAATTTTTACCTATTTCCATTTTAGTAAGTTTTCATCTTTTAGGAAAAAAAGGGGTGGAGGTAAAACTCATACACCAATTGCATGAGATGAGAAACGTGCACATTGGAATGTTTCAAACAAGTGACTGCTCTGAGTCACAGGAGGAGAGAAAGCTGAGGTTCCATGCTCTTGGGGACAGGCACTCACTCATCTGCTCATTCACTCATTGAATCAACACATTTGTATTGAGTCTATACTGCACGTGATATTATTAAATTGTGAGGGATATTCATTAGTTGGGAAGATTTAATAAATATAAAGAAACATAAAAGCTAGAAAATTATAACTATGTGGTAGTCACTTAAATTCATGATCATGCCACATAAATAAAAACATGGCTGAGTAGAAGCAAAGGCCAGAGAGAAGAGCCACTTTGGAGAGGGTGGTCTTGGCTAGATGGTGCGGGAGGAGATGGAGGTGTGCTGGTGCATGTGAGATGGAGCATTCCAGAAGAACAGAGCTGCCCTCATAGCAACCCAGAGCAGCACCTGTCATGGAGGCACCAGTGACAAGGGAAGCGTGAGTGGACAGGTCAGGCCAGCAAGAGTTTCTGAGACAGGTTCATTTCTTTTTCAAAAAATAATTATTTAATGTTTACCAAGCACTAGGTGCAATTCTAGTTTCTGAGGACATGCCGGTAAATAATGCAGTGTTCCTGCTCTCGTAACATTCACAGGGAAGTCATCCATGAACGACTCAACAATAAACGATCACAACCATTTCCGATACCGATCATTGCTGTAAATTTCAGAGACAGGGGGCGCTGTGCTGGAGAGTGACTGGGTCGGGGGGTTCTTCTGAAAGGGGGATCACGGAGGAGGACCTTTGCAGGAGGTACCGTAAGAGTGGAAATCTAGATCTTAAGAGGGAGCCTGTCAGAGCAAATCCCTGTTCTTGATGGCAGAGTGACAGAGCAGAGCAAATAGAAAGGACAGAGACTGGAGTGGGAAAGAAGTCGGCATGAGGTTGGAAAGTTCAGAGAGCCAGTTGTTGGAAGATCTTAATCAGAAGGCCAGGAACTAGGTTGGCTAGGAAACATGGGGGACAGCTCCTGCAGGCTTGTGAATAGGAACCGAGGTGTACTTGGTAGGGACGAGTCTGGGGCTTCCAGCACAAGGCTGATGTCAAACATTTCGGGTGCAGATGCATCAGACACCAAGCGCAGGCCCCACTCAGTCTTTCCAGAGAGGCCCAGTAGGGTTTCCATCACTCTGAGGAAGTGGGCTTTTATCTTTCTCATCACCTTTCCTGCCTATTAGCCAATGTCCTGCTACCCTCAGGGCAGATGGCAGTATGTGGCTTCCTATGACTCTTGCTTCATTTTTATCTCCTCTTTCAAAGGTCCTTGTCCTACTGGTGGAACCGAATCCAGTCCCTGCTCTACTGTGGAGAGAGCACCTTACCCGGCACCTTCCTGGAGCAGAGCCACAGCTGCACCTGCCCCTACGACCAATCTTCCTGCCAGGGCCCCATCCCGTGCGCCTTGGGCGAAGGGCCTGCATGCGCCCACTGTGCTCCGGACAACAGCACACGCTGTGGCAGCTGCAACCTGGGCTACGTGCTGGCTCAGGGCGTGTGCCGGCCGGAGGTGGCCGAGTCCCTGGAGAACTTTCTGGGGCTGGAGACAGACCTGCAGGACCTGGAGCTGAGGTACCTGCTGCAGAAGCGGGACAGCCGCATCGAGGTGCACTCCATCTTCATCAGCAACGACATGCGCCTGGGCAGCTGGTTCGACCCCTCGTGGAGGAAGCGCATGCTGCTCACCCTGAAAAGCAACAAGTACAAGCCCGGGCTGGTGCACGTGATGCTGGCCCTGTCCCTGCAGATCTGCCTCACCAAGAACAGCACCCTGGAGCCTGTCATGGCCATTTACGTCAACCCCTTCGGGGGCAGCCACTCGGAGAGCTGGTTTATGCCCGTGAGTGAGGGCCACTTCCCTGACTGGGAAAGGACTAACGTGGACGCAGCCGCCCAGTGCCAAAACTGGACGATCACCCTGGGCAACAGGTGGAAGACCTTCTTTGAGACGGTCCACGTGTACCTGCGGAGCCGAATCAAGTCCCTGGACGACAGCTCCAATGAGACAATCTACTACGAGCCCCTAGAGGTGACCGACCCCTCCAAGAACTTGGGCTACATGAAAATCAACACCCTTCAGGTGTTCGGCTACAGCCTTCCCTTTGACCCGGACGCCATCCGGGACTTAATTCTCCAGTTGGATTACCCATACACTCAAGGTTCCCAGGACTCTGCCCTCTTGCAGCTCATAGAGCTGAGGGACCGGGTCAACCAGCTGTCTCCTCCGGGCAAAGTCCGGCTGGACCTCTTCTCCTGCTTGCTCCGGCACCGGCTCAAGCTGGCCAACAACGAGGTGGGCCGGATCCAGTCCTCCCTGAGGGCGTTCAATGCCAAGCTGCCAAACCCTGTGGAGTACGAGACGGGCAAACTCTGTAGCTAATGGGAGGCCCACTCCAGTGCTGGGCAGGGAGGGGAGCCAGGAATCCCGGTGCAGACGTTATCCAAGCCCTCACCTTGGTGCCCAAAAAGTGTTCCCATGAGACTCTGCACACCCAGCAGCTGGGACTGAAGCAGGCAGGAGAGAAAGCAGCAGCCACTGCACGCATGCACACTCACCCTGCGCGCGCACACACAGACGCGCTAACGCACACACACTCCCGTGGGGAAGCTGCAACTCGGCAACCTCACATCTGTAACATCGGTGTGTTCTCAAGTGAATGCAGTTGAAGGAGAGGAGCCAAGGGAGGGATTAAGAAACAGACCCAGCCAAACCGTGAAACAAGCAAACCCTTAAAGGGATTCGTATTCAAGGAAGCAAGGGAGGGCGACAATGACAGGGGTAGGAGCTCGCCCCTGCTCTGCGGAGTCACTTTTGTATTCTTTTTAACCTGATTTCGTAAAATGGCATCGTTTCGTGATTCCCCACACTGGTTCCTCCTTTTTGTATACTCTGCCGCCTCTGTGTCCTCCCAGACACTGACTGCTCCTCAAGTCGGCTCCCTCAGGACACAGGAGGTGTGACGCCAGCAGTGGACGACTCAGGCTGGGCAGGTGGCCTCACTCCTTCTCCCCACTCCGTCCCCCTCCTCTGGCCCCCAGGTTCCCTTGGCCTCCCCAGTTTGGGGGCCCTGGTTTGGTCCTCCCCCTCATGGTCCAGCCAGAGCTCCCCTTCCAGCAGCGCCCATTCCGTCTGAGAAAGGAGCCCTGTCGAGATAGACGATGTACAGGAAAATGTTCTTTTTTTAAAAACAAAAACAAAAATATTTATTTTGTGATTGTTTTCCTTGTCAATCTGCTCCAGTCACCTGAAGCTATGAGTAAAAATTTACCTGGCTTAATATATTTTTCAAAAGGCCTTTTTTAGGGGGAAAATGAGAGAGAAAAAGAAAAGAGTATAGCTCCCTGGGTTGCCTGGAGTCTTTAAAAATTGCTCCGTGGGTGACACGTGGGTGTCCAGAGATGGTGGATAATGAGGTGTGTGGGAGGCCAGTTGATTACTGTGTACACAAGTGAATGCATGCCTGTCTTGTGTGTGTGTGTGTGTGTGTGTGTGTGTGTGTGTGTGTGTGTGAGGGAGAGAGAGAGAATGGAGAACACAGCGAGACAAAGTGAGGCAGAATTCTCCCAGAGGAGAGTCTGGCTACCTGGCTTCTTCCCCAGCAGTGAGGACTACCATGGGTCCTCCGACCAGGATTCCCACTCACAGGAGGACAGTATGAAAGGCTGTGCTCTGTAGGGGAAATGCAGCCTTGGTGCTGGGCAAGTGCCAGCTAAAGCTTGACCGGCACCTCTGCTGACATCCAGAGAATTCCCCACACTCTGTATCTTAGGGCCCGGATCGCCCTTTGTGGAAGTTGGGGAGACTGCAGACATGGCGATCGTTTCTTCCATTGTGTCTGATGATCACCTTCCCAGCCTAAGAAGCAGGTTTGAAATACACCACACAGAACAATGCACCACTCTCCCCTTAGTGCCTTCCTCACGTGGTATGAGAAACCATAGCAAATCTTTTGAAGAACCATGTCTGCGTGGTCTCCAAAGGTTCCAAGCACAATGCATAGGCATGACAACCCCATTTTATTCAAGTGAAAGTTGCCACATAAATAGTAACTATCTCATTCCCTACCAGTTGGTACAAAATGAACTGGGAGACAATGAGAGGACCGTCCTGTCCGGTCTGCCCAAGAGTCCTCTTCATTTATTGTCACATACAGAAGAATTTGGCATTACTTATCGAATCACCCAACCCTCTTTCATTCCATGAAGATCTGAAATCCTTGGTAGCTAAGTACCGGTAGCCTCGGGCATTTCTTTCTTCACAACTCCCTGAAGGCTTCTAGGGTGGAAGCGCAGTGATGGATGAACTAGGAAGGAACAGTGATTGGCTGTCTATTTCTAGTTCAGCCTCAGCTTGCTTTGTAGAGTTTGCATCCAGTTCTCTGTTTGTGGGAGATGCAATCAGCAGATGTCACCTTCACTCCAAGGGCTGTTGATGTGCCAGGGGAGGGTGCTTTGGTGGGAAGGCTTTGGTACCTTCCAGGGATGGGGTTTGAGAGTGAAAGGTAGCTATTAGTCGGAAGTCAGCAGGCTGAGCAGGCATGTCTACATGCTGTAGGGGTGGGTGGGCAGAGGCTTTCACCCACGAATGAAAGGTACACCGTGGACAGCAATATTCAGAGTAGAGAGGAAAGCAATAAAAAATGCATTGCACATGAAGTTAGCAGTGTGGAAGCCCAGTAGCATGAAGGTAATTGTCCTCGTGGGAGCTGAGTCAGTACATGAAGGCTCACATCCCATAGCTGAGCGACAGGAAACCTCAATTGTCGGGCCCTGAATCTGAAACCAGACTGGGGGCAAAGCACACTTGTAGAGTTATTAGGAAGGACACAGCATCTTTTATTACTTTTTTATTTTTAGTTTTTTATCTTTGATGCCTTCTCTTGGGAAGTCTCTGGGAAAATGGTGGTGTCATGTATTATGGTTTTAGAAATACAGGGATCTAGTTGCAAAGATTTAGACTTCTTTCCTACTCAAGGTTTTAAATTGTGAAGGTGAGCATATCGACTCCAGCTAGAAGCGCTATCACATATTGGTAAATATCTAGGAGGGCCGTTTCGAGTCCAGATGCAAGTACTCTACTGATCGCAGGACGAAAGGACATTATTAATTAATCACTATAGTAGAAATGCTTCTGCTTGACCTGTTCCTCTGTTATCTGTAATGGATGTCTGACTGTGTTCTGGACAGTGATGGGGTGTCTGGTGTAGAAGAGTATGGCTCAAAGCAGCAGTCCAACACACCTTCAAGAGGGCAGGTGGAAGAAGAGGGGGAAATGAAGGAGGCACAGAATCCTTACGGGGCTTTTAACCATGAAAGCAGCATAGAGTGTTTCAAAAAGCAAGGCTGAGAAATTACACAAGAAGAAAAAAGATGCCCTCAGTCAAAATCGTCACTTTAAAAGTCTATAATAATTAGAAATAAACCACCTATTCTCAGACATGGTTGCAAATAAAGAATTGTCATTAATTAATTAATTAGTAGTGCGTTGCCAGTGTTGGTGAACGCATTATGAAATTAAGAGGCAAATCTTAATTTAGTTACCGGATATAACAAATCAGTAATTCAAGCCTTAATTGTAACCCCAAAGAACTAATACATCAAATGTAATCTTCCCTAATGCTGGAGACTAATATCTGTAATACTAAATAATGTCTTTAATACCTGCGGCTAATAATATAATGCTATGCTCTGCAAGCCTACTCATGTACCCGTGGCCAAAAATGTAAATGAAGAGTGCTTCAAATACTGGGTATCACAAATCATTCACATGCAGTTCCTGGCTTCCTTTCACAAACATGACAATAGTCATAATGGGCAGCCTTATGTATAGATGGAATATATTGCTACATGATGCCCTGCCCCCCAATATTATCTTCAAAGTGCAATTTCACATGGAAGTCTGTTCTCTTACATATAAAAGAGCTCATTTTTGCCATTGTGTTTTGTATGAAAGTTAAAATGACCTTAGGAGGAAATAAATCTTAGATGTTAACACACTGGAAATGGAAATAGAAAATTCCATTTTTGGAGTTGGGAGGTTTTCAGAGGGCATTTGGCCTACCCATTCCTGGTGAGGGTAGAGAGGTGGCCAAACTTGCCTGAGGTTGTATCTATTCGCGGAGCTGGGAAGAGCAGGTGACCCTGCTTCCTTCTTTAGCTCTCTCTGCCAGTGAATGACATCTGGGTCCTGGCAGTTGAGGGGGACCCATGAAAGGGCTTGGGAGTGTGAGGGTGGAGGAAGAAAGACAGTTTTCCAGGAAGGAGAAGAGGACCACTTAGAGGTGGGAATATCCTCACATCTTTCCCTGAGATTGGTTCTGGCAAAAATACCCAGCTTCCTTAACAGGTGAAAACTTGCCTGCAAAGCTTTGAGCACCGAGTGGACATATTTCCCTCTAGGCTGGAGAGAGAGGGATCACCTTGCTGAATTTCTGACAACTCTTATCAGCTCAGAGCTTTTTCATTACAACATCCTGCCTCTGATTTCTTGATGTTATTCTATAATCTACCAATTAGAATAGAAATAGCTTTATAAGTCTGAAAACTTCTGCACGTCATTCTTGTCTGGTTCTGCCACCAGCCAGTTCTGTGCCTGTGAGTCAGGCACTCTAGTTTGCTCCCCTGAGGGCAAGGAAGCTGGATTTCCTAGGCAGGTATTGAGGGTCCTTCTAGTACTATCTTCTTACTATGTTAAAAGCAGAGTGACACAGGAGATAGAGCAGGCCCGTAAGTCACACAGACCTGGATTTGCATGTGGCTCTACACTTGTATTTAAGTGACCTTAACTCTTGACTCGTCCCCTTTTCTGTCACCCAACTGCTTCATCCCCACTTCCCTAAGACTTTCCTTTCACTTCTCTTTCTGAACCCTCATCTCTGCATATTTTTGCTCTATACTCTCCAACTTCCAGAATACATGTGCACCTGCAAATCCTCAAATCTCAATCCTATTTCTGTGCCTTCTCCCTCACTCCTCCTTTCTTGTCTCCTTTCCTGTATTAAGTGCTTGCCAGTAAACTACCAAGTGGGATATTCAAAATTCCATGAAACGTGCTTCTGGGCTGCAGAGAATCATGCATTATCATGTAGAGTTTGGGGACACATAAACAATCAGAATGGTGCATTCTGTATTACAGATGCACAGGGCACGTAGGATGCACAGAAGGGAGTAAGCCACTCCCCGGAAGAGACACTAATGACATTTATCGTGACCTTTCTAATACCACGGAAGCAATGCTCCAGGTGTCCAGGTGTTTTACACATCAGAGAGGGACAGACCTAACATATAATGCACGCATCCCTCCCCAGAGAACAGAAAGGAGCAACAGAGAGCAGCGGAGTTCGGCTGAAGGTGCACACTGTGTCTGCTCTGTGTTCTTATTTCTCACTCCTGAGCACCAGTCAGCACCTTGTTATTCAGCCCAAGGCACCTCCCAGGGGACCGCCATGGGAGGTCCGTTTGGTAAAAGAGCTGCGTCCACCCCTTGAGGGTACCGTGTTCTGTAAGGAGTGCTTCCCCAGCTTTCATGCCCATACGGTTCACTGACAGATTCTGATTCAGCAGGACTGGGTGGGGCTCCAGATTCTGAGTATCTAGCAAGCTCCCAGGATTCTACGTGCCTAGCAAGCTCCCTGGGAATGTTACTGCTGCTGGTCTGTGGGCCACGTTTTGAGGAGCAAACTCTTCGAGAGCATGCCTGTTACCTCCCTGCAGTGATCAGGACTATAAAACCAGAAGACCCCCAGAAGCACGGGGCAAAGAAAGTAAAAGGTTAATAATGTCTGGCTAGCAGGTGAGGACCTCACTCCTGAAAATCCTGGAGCTCTACTGGACTTTAATTTCTCAAGTAATTAGGAGCCAGGTGCCTGACCTATATTTACCAGTAGGATAAGAAAACCAAGGAGAGAGAAAAGAAAGGAAACTTAACTAAATCAAAAGTCTGCAGGCTGGGAGCTGGCTTGTTTATAAATGTGTTTACAGATGAGCAGCTCCATAGCCCAGCTGAATCATGCTGGCTGAAAAAAGGTTTTTTTCCCCAAGCCTATCAGAGTAAATCTGTTCAGAAGTGGGACAGGGAGTACCTGTCACTCTATGGAAACATACATCAGACGAGATGATTAAATTTACACCAGCAATGTGCAAGCACCCAGAGGCCCCGGGCTTTAGATTGCTAAGGTGCCATGCAACCTCCAGACACCTCATCTAAGAAATAAAATAAATTATTTTTGTCTTCAGCTCTGTCCTCTTCTCCTCCAGCCATATGATTACGACTACCCTTGCATCATTAATAAAAACAGCCCCCAGAATTTACGTGAGGTCATTCTTCCAAGGGTCTCAGAATTTGGTGGGTTGAATCAATCACCATTATTTATTGGGCACTTTCAGCTAGGAGATGTGGGGAATAAAGCAAAGATGTACTCAGTGTGTACACTGCTTTAATTCAAAAACGTTGCAGATGACTTAGAAAATGAAACCAGGGGAAAGTGGAGGCTGCACAGCTAAGTGAAAGCAGAAGCTGGACTTAGAATGCTTTCTGGAGTCAGGCCGCCTTGGTTCAAATCCTGTCTCTGCCACTTACACATTGTGAGCGGTGGGGCGTGTCCTTTACTCTGTCTGCCCAGTTTGCACATCTCTATAAGGAGGGCAATGGCAGTGTGATGGTCAAATATGGTAAAACACGTGAAGGACAGGAGAAGGCTCATAGGACCTGCTCATAAAAATAGTCATTTTTTTGCACTAGATAGTTTCTATGTTTGCAGAAAGGAAAAGGAGGGGAAGGGAAGAGAAGCAAAGAAAAGGAAAGGAAAAGACACAGCCATGTTATAATACTCACTTGCAGAAACAAACTTCTTCCTGGTAACAAAGACAAATTTATCACCTGGGCCCTTACATAAGGGTCATTGTGTCACCTAAAGGAAAGAAGTAGTCAAATACAGTTTTGTGGCAGACGTAGATTAGCTATTCAAATGGATTTTTAAAATATGGACACTCTGTAAAAGCAGAGAATAAGATATCATAACATCACTCACCACCAAAATGCCTGTGCCTGACTGGGTCATGTGGCCCAGGTACATTGTTTCTGATGATATAACTTATTACAGTGATAGAGCTTGGAGTATTGAGAATGGCTAGTTAAACAGGCCAATTAGACTGCTTCTTTCAAATAGCACATGTTAAGTGCACTTTTAGCAAGTTCTGGACTGCAGTTGTTTCCTGGTTGAATTCTTTGATGGGGAACCAGGGTGTCGTACTGCCATTAGGTTTTTAGATACAGACATGAGGGAAGAAGAGTTTATATTCCAGTTATATTAGAAAGTATAAGATGTGGATAGGCCAAAAAGAAAGGGTAAAGTCTCCTAGGAAGTGGGAGAAGCATTTGTCTAGGCGCATGTCCATAAACACAGTGATGGTTCAGCCTAGTGCTCCTGTCCTATACTCAGCCTCCTGGGCCAATGCTCTTCATCTCTTTCTTCTTTTTGAGACAATAGCTTTATTAAGATACAATTCTTAGACCATAAAGTTCACCCCTTTAAAGTGTATAGTTCAGTACTTTTCATTCAAGTCTGTACATCGATCGCCACTATTTCATTCCAGAACATTTACATCACCCAAGAAAGAAATCCAGCACCCATTAGCAATCACTCTCCGTTCCTCCCTAGTACCTAGAACTCTGCAACCACTAATCTATTTTCTGTCTCTATGGATTTGCCTATTCGGAACAATTCATATAAGTGGAATCATTCAATATGTATGATGTAGAAACATCATATGATTTACAAATACAAATATTTTCTCCCACTATGTGGATATTATTTTCATTTTCTTGATAGTGTCCTGTGAAGCACAAAAGTTTAAAATTTTGATAAAGTCTAATTTATCTATTTTTCTTTTGCTGCTCGTGCTTTTGTGTCATATCTAAATCCATTGCCTAATTTAAGATTGACTAGATTCCTGCCTATGTTATCTTCTAAGAAGAGAGGGTTTTAGAAACTCTAAAGAAAGAAACTCCAAGAAGAAAGACTGTTAAGACAACTTTAAGTAGAGTTTTAAGTGTTTCATCTTTTATGTTTAGTCCTCTGATACATTTTGAGTGAATTTTTATGTACGGTATGAGATGGGGGTTCAACTTCATTCTCTTGTTCGCAAATAGCCAGTCATCCAAGAAACATTTGTTAAAAATACTCCTCCCCCCCTCCCCCGCCCCGTGCAATTGTCATGGAACATGTGTCAAAAATTAATTAACCATAAATGTATGGCTTGATTTCTGTACTCTCAATTCTATTTTATTTATCCACATGTCTATCTTTATACAAGTACAGTACCCACATATTTATCACTGTAGCTTTGTAGTATGTTTTGAAATCAGGAAATGTATATATTCCAGCTTTGTTTTTCTTTGTCAAGATGTTATGGGTTTCTTCTACTGCATATGAATTTAAGATTCAGCTTGTCATTTCTGGAAGAAAAAAAAAATTGCAGCTGGGATTTGATAAGGCTGTGTTGAATCTGTAGATCAATTTGGGAAGTATCACCATCTTCACAATATTAAGTTTTCTGATGCATAACTATGAAATGCCTTTTCATTTAAATCTTTAATCTCTTTCAATGATATCTTGTAGTTTTTGGTCTTAAAGGTCTCACACTACTTTTGCTAAATTTATTTCTAAGTATTTTATTATTTTTTCGATGCTATTATAAATGGAAGTCCTTCCTTAATTTCATTTTTGGATTGTTCATTGTTTATGTGGATTGTTCATTGTTTATGTCTATACAATTAATTTTCATATATTGATCTGTACCCTGCAACCTTGCATAACTTGCTTATTAGTTCTATTAATAATAGATTTTGTGGGTGTATGTGTGTGTGTGTGCAGATTCCTTAGGATTTTCTATACACAAGAGTATATCATGTTCAGACACAGTTTTTCTATGCCCTTTATTTTTAATGACTCTTCTTCAGCTGATACATTCTTGCTCTTGCTGTCAATATTCACCCTTGCTCTTGCTGCCTCCTGTGGGGCCAGGGGAATTTTTCTTTATGCTTTTACCAGGGGCATCTGAGAAAACTCTTTTACTGTGGAGTCAGATTGGCCTACAGGAAAATGTAACATTCTTAGCACTAACTGTGGCTACACAAAGGCATTCCAAAGTTAAAATGATAGGCAGGAATAATCAATAATCAAGGGCAGGGGTCTCCAAAC
The DNA here is from genome assembly GCA_004027555.1 of Craseonycteris thonglongyai. Lineage (NCBI taxonomy): Eukaryota > Metazoa > Chordata > Mammalia > Chiroptera > Craseonycteridae > Craseonycteris > Craseonycteris thonglongyai. The sequence continues at coordinate 96,276 of PVKE010000679.1, read as the reverse complement.
TTTTCAGCCCGAGGGCCGCATTAACTATCAAACAGCAGTTATATCATCTCATTGACTGTGAACAGAAGTAGAAAAAGTAAGCGGCTGATCTTGGCAGGATACACATAAATTTCCATAATTTTTTTCTGTAGATAAAAAGGTCTCCATGAGCCGGATGAAAGGGCCACATCCGGCCCACAGGCCGTAGTTTGGAGACCCCTGCTCTAGGGTGTTTATTCAGAGTTCTTAGCCCAACGTTCTCATCAGCCTCCAAGGACCATTCAACAGCAACCTAATGAGTTGGAACACATGCATAGCCTCCATCTTTGACCCCTGGCTACTTAGTTCACACACTCATTGTGGCAGCACCAGAGTGGCCAATGACAGATGTTGGCTTTCTCTAGCTAGCGGAATCATTCCACCTAGCTCTTTAGTACCTCTTCCATAGTAGATGTTTGCTGCTGAGTGTTACATGAAGTTTGACAACCTGCATGCCTCCACTTCCATAGATTCATCTGTAAGTCTTCTTACCAAACCTCCTTTTCTTGAATCTTCCAACATTTCTCCTTTCACATCCTTGACCAAAATAGCCATGCCATTTACCACTGCCCATAAGTTCATCTATATTTTATTATATCTCAGGTCATTTCTCTTTTTCCACAAAGCTAATGACTAATTGCTCCTACTAGCAAAACTCTGCCTGCTGGGTTTACCCTCATCACTATCGATCTAAGCTACCTTATAAATAAAGCTTGGCCTTTTTACTTTTCTATTGTCATACAGGTCCATCCATGAGGCCATAGATGTGAGCTGTAAGAGGTACACTATTGCAATATGAATGAATGGCATGGGGTTCCAGGCCACCGACTTGGTAAACTTACTTGTGCATTCCAGCTCTACATTTTCCCAATCTTGGATGCACTATCTCTACCTTAAAATGGATTGCTGCAGGACCGGCTCTACCTGAGGACTTGGTAATTTTAATTCAGCTCATGATGAATAGCTCTGGTCACAAGGTCCCTTGGTTTCTCATAGTCGGTATATACCAGGGCCAAGTAGCACATTAGTAACTGCTTTCTAACGGTGATAGTCCTTTGTTATAAACTCCAGAGGTCTACACTGTGATTCTTCTACTGGGGCTTTCCATAAGTTCTATACACTACCTTCTCCCACCATAGATACCTGTAGTACCATAGGGTCTCCTGAGTTGTATGGCTCAAGTGCCAAGGTCACTTCATCACAGACTGGTCCTTCTGCTGAGCTTTTACGTGCTCTGAACACAACTCAGAGCTCACAGCTTTTAATGTTGCCCAGCAGATGGGTCAGAACAGTAATGCCAGGTATAGAATTTGCTGCCTGCAGAACCTGGAAAGGCTCTTAGAATTTATGCTACTTTCTTAGTCGTGAGAGCTGTAAGATACAGTATTTTGTTGTTTAATTTGGTGGGAATGTTCTGGCATTCTCTAGAACTTTTAATTTCTAAGAAGTTTATTAATACGCTGAAGCTCTGATTCTTTAGTCAGCATTCTTTGGAGCACTTATGTTTTGCCAAGGTTTCCAACATATTTGCCACTCCTTGTTCATCTGTCCGATTAGCATGACATTGTCAATATAATGGGCCAATGTAATGTTCTGTAGAATGTCAGACTCTCCATGTCCCTTCTAGCAATGTTATGACAGAGGATCAAAGGGTTAACATAACCTAAGATGAGACAAAATTATATACTCTTGTCCATTTCAGATGAGTGTGAACTGTTTTGGATCCTCTTTTCTTATAGGGATGTAAAAGGAAGCACCCACCGAATTAATGGTTACTTAATACGTGTTGGAGGCTATATTAACATGCTTTAGTAAAATCACCTCAGAACAACAGCTGCAATTGGGGCTGCTACTTACATTTGCAGTAGTGAATCACTGAGTTGTAATTCATTTCATTTTTGTAGAGGTCATTCTGGTGAATTCAATGGGAATTTGTCACAAACCATCACCCTTGTATTCTTTACTTCTTTGAAGGTAACACTAATGTCTACCATTTTCCCGAGGTTGCAATATTACCTTTGACTTACTATCTTGGTTTGGGTAAAAGCACAGTTGCAAAGGTTTCCATTTGTAGTTTTCTACTAAATTTCTTCCTCTACAGGTTAAGGGAACAATTCCAATTCCAAAGGTTTCTCTGTCAAATTCCAAATATATGTGTTCTAATTATATCAGCCAATGACCATCAGGCAGACCCACGAAACCAGTGGACCCACTGTGAACCAAACCTAGGATTCTAGCCTCACTGTAGAGCAACATTCCCCAAATTGATTTCCAGATTCAACTCTAACAAGAGAGCCAGCACAGCATACTGAGTTCCATAATGGGTATCAGTGTGAATTCTGACCCATGTACAACAATCACTGAAGAGCTTGGGTATTCCCTTTTTTCAAATGTACTGTCAGTTGACTATAAATGACTGTTGTCCCTTGGGAGGAAGACTGGAAGAATTTCAACTGAATATAGTTGTCATGAAGTTGCACAGGGAACCTAGGCCTCAGTGTTTTGGGTTTGAAAACTGACTCAAATCTGGAAACTTGACAAAGTAACATGAATTTTAATTTGAGAGGCTTCCCTCAGCTTTCTTGTCATCCATCCTTCACATATTTTGCTTGTGTAAACTCAGAAATATCCCCTTTGACTGCTCATCTACATTGCCTCTAGAAATAGCAAGTTTCATTATCTCCATAGCTCTTTGAATTAGATTCCTCTTCCAACTCAATCCAAACACCACTTGGATTTTGCCACATAATGTGGTATATCTGTGGCCACTTTGGTTCATCCTGATAGTTACCTTGCTTCTGAGGGTTGAGAACCTCCACGTGGACCTTCATTATTTGGGGTTCTAATCAGGCTATTGGGCACCCAGTTCTATGTTAGCCTCTCCTACCATCAGCCTTGTCCCATAGAGAACACCCATCACTGAGCTGATTCCATTTTCACCAGTATATTCCTTGTTGGTTTGACAGTCAACTGTCCTTCAGGCCCTCCCATGGGACCTATTTAACTGGTGGTTTCCAACCTTACATCATATATAAGTATGTACTGTAGTGTGCCAACTTCTTTGAACCTTTTGATCTATTCCTTTACCATTATACATGGCAGTGCCAACCTGTCTGCTTTACATAATACGGGCCTTTCTTTTTCTGAATGCTAACAGACCTTCTATCAACACATTGGTTATCATCTCCTGAGTCCTCACAAAGGTATCAAATCATATAAAAAGGAGACTATCCTCATATTGATAAACTCTTGATGATCTAACCTATGTTCTGCCCCTCTTGACCCACCACATTGGATTCTGTCCCAGACATATGCTACCAGCCACTACATGTACACATTAGCCATGCCCGTAGCTCCTCCAGTATGAACCCAGCATATCTCTAGCCTGGTTGTATTGAGAGTCTATCTTTCTTACTGGACTGGTTGCTAGGAGGGTAGCTGGTGATCCTGAAGCAGGCAAGTATTGTCTTGTAAAGTGCACGCCTCCTTTGAGGTCTCTTCGTCTTCAAGCAAGGAGAGGGCTCCTCTCCTGTAACAAGGCAGAGGGGAAGGGGGTAGTTCTGAACCCAGAAAGTCAAGTTATTTAACTACATCTATTCAGACAGCCCATTCCAAGTCTCAGCATTGTACCCCTTCCCTGTGATGACCTTGAACTTGGCATAGGAGGCTTACTGAGACTGAAGCTCTTATACTTTAATGATTAAGTCCTGAGCCTAATTTTCTGTTCTCTTGGTACTTGGCTACAGGAGATTAGGGTTTGCCTAAATGCTCCTAAGGAGGCCCTATAGCTTTTATATTTGACCTTGAAATGGCAATGAATCATCTGAGCCTGTCATTATTTATCTTTCAAAAATCAATGAGTCACCCAGTTCCATAGTCCTTATAATTACCTTTCCCTTATCTCTCTCAATCACAAGAAATGCTGTGTCTGGCCATGTGTCCCCTTCTATGGAGAGCCTGTATCAGTCTACCACAAGTGGGAGTTTGAACAGCTGCACAGAAATTCCCTGCTTGTAGCAATTACACTGCTCCATGTCAGGGGCTAGCCCCACTCCACCAGTGACAGCGTTTCCACTGCCAGAGAACCAATGACCGACCCACCTCCCAAACCTGACTTGGAAAATCAGCTTCCTAAAACCACTTTTCGTATCCATTAATTCTTCAATGATGTGTTGCATATGGAAAAGTTTACTGGAGAGAATCTTGAGGGGTACATATGTAAGGAAGTGAAGAGGGCAAGTTTGGGCAGAAAGAGAAACTGACCCTGCAATGAGGTTGAAACTGAGGCCTAAGCAGATTCTCTGGGGGTTCTGAAGCCTGCATTGCCATTCAGAGGGGTCCTAACTTGCGGCAAGAGGGCTTGGCTTTTAAATCTCCAAGCAGGCAGTCCCTGGCCATAGGCTAAGTAGGAGGACTTATGCATGAGAGGAGCCATTACTTTGGGCAAGGCCATTCCTCAGGAGAAGCATAATTGTGAACTGTGAGCAGTCATTAGTTGATATTCCAAAGAGGGAGGGGATGTGTGTCTGAACGCAGAAGAGGGGACCGGTGAAGCACATCACAACATCAGCTGTGACCACTGTCTCTATTGTGACCCTGCCAGGACCACTGCCAGTGTTTCTCAATGCTTTACCAGGCTAGACTTTCCGCATCTTTCAAATATTCAGGGTTGCCTTTAAGCCCCCCCCCCCAAAAGTATCTTTCTGCTATAGTACCACCACAAATGATCCACCAAGCTTGGCTGGCCCCTGGGGGCAATGGGTGATAGCCTGGTGCCAACGTGTGATGGGAAGACTAGCCTGCCCTCCACTCTGTTGGCATTCAGGTTGCAGCACTTTTCCTTTCTTTGCTCAGAAACTGACAACATTGGTCTGGAATACAAGTGAGGAAAACATTTCATTTGGCATTACAACTTCTCAACCATGACATTGTCCTGATTAATTGTCACCTTGAAACTCCAGGTCCTCACCCTCTAATTAATGTTGCCCCTTGCCTGCAGTCCTCTGACCCTCAAACCTCCAGGGTCAAGTCAGAGCCCAAAACAGTCTATCTTAGTCTCAGCAGAGAGCGAGAGAGAGAATGACAATGACAATGACTGTGGCAAAGACCGTCTAAATGGTCAACAAACCTTTTTGCTATTTCTCCTTGACACGTACTTAGTGTGTATTTGCCAACCTCTTAAGTGCCTGAACTCTCGCAAATGAATTGGACAGAAATGGTGTTCTTCCTTCCCGGGCCTAGCCTGTGGATGCTCCCATAGGCAATTCTCCTCCTCCTTTCCTCTTCTAGAAGACAGGAAAGGGTTCCGAGAAGTGAAAGTTAGAGCCATAAGATGTAAGGGACAAGGCTCCTTGGATGTCTGCTTGAAAGAAAATTGTCCAAGGAAGATGCTCCTCCAAATCAGACTGCTACACAAATAATCATTGCTTCTCCCAGTGGAGTTTGGGGGTTGTTTGTTATAGCAGTTGGTTTATACTAACTGATTCAAAGGCAGCAAGTGAATGTGAGTCAATGAGAACCCAAGGGTATTTGAGCTGTTTCTCACCAGCTCTAGGCATTAATTACTTGGTAACATTTTTAGATTCTCAGTACCCACCCAGTGACTTCAGATGATCAAAATAATCATTGTGAAAATAAATATTTATCTGCAAGTTACCACGATGGAAGTAGGAGGTAGGAAGGACTTCCTATGATCAGAAGGGTCTTAATGCACCTAAGAATTATAGCCTCTGTGTTATTCTTTGGACATCCCGCATGGAGTTTTCATGGAGTAGACAATGACTTATCTTCCCTTCCCGCTTCATCCACCTGCCTCTCCCTGTAGCCTGTATCTACTCAGAAATGCATGTTTATTTCTTCCAAGGAACATAGAAGCTGTTGATCTGTGCACAGGGGTTTGGTTGGGGGCATTCCCCAAGATGGCCCAGGCACATCAGCCGAAAGCAAGGAATGAGGGCCCTGGGGACACATTTCTGCACTCACCATGCCAGCCTGACACTCCACAGTGTTCGCGCTCCTCCAATTAAGCTGTTCAGTTCTCAATCATCTGGAGCTGCTGCCAACTGCTGGCTGCTGATAGTCAGAGTGGCTGCTGCCCGAATGTCAGCCATTCTGCTTCTTGCCCACTCCAGCCTCCCCTTGACAGTCAGGTATTAACTTCCCTTCCTTGGATGATAACGACAGACACACCTGGGAAGGGACAGTGGCTACTACGCAGTGATTTCTTCTAGTGTGTGCAGTCTAAGCCTGGTGTGCTACCATTTCAGGGCTAGAAGCACCACTTTATCCAAGCGGGATGTCAATTCGTGTTTCTGGAAGAGCAAACAGCTGCAGTAGTGGGGAGAACGACAGCTTAGCACACATTCTCCACCTGCCCGGGCTGGTCCTTTCCGTACATGATCTCAAAGAATCTTCATGTCACACAGGAAGGTAAATACTATATCCAATTTCACAAAGAAAGGTAGGAAAAGCTAAATCTCTTGACAACGTGTCTACCATCTTCTCTTCATTCCTATCACCAATACCCTGGATTAGAAACGTACCATCATCCTTTGAACCTTGCAAATACCTGCCTCTGTTTTTTGGCCTCTAGAGTCTGTGCTCTAGACATGCATTGTTCAATACTGTAGCCATTAGCCACAGGGCATGGCTATTGTTCTTCTGAAATGTGGCTAAACTGAATTGAGATATGCTGGAAGTATAAATTACACACTGGATTCTGAAGACTTAGTACAATAAGAAAGAATGTAAAATAATCCATAATATAGTCTAATATTACATATATGTGGAAATGGTTATAATGATTATATTGGGATACGTTAAGTCAAATAAAATATATTATTCAAATTTGTTTTTCCTTTTCCTTTTCCCTTTTTAGTGTGACTACTAGAAAATTTAAAGTGACCCATGTGGCTGGCATTTACGGCTCATAATGTCTATGAGTTGGATAGTGCAGTGTCTAGAGATTGACCAGAATGTTCTGTTTGAAGCACAAACTGACCATGTCGCCCTCCTGCTGCCATAGCCAGCAGGACAAATTCCAAGGTCCTTAATAAGGCTGACATGACCAGCCACACTCCATTCCTCATCTCTCATGTCTTCCAAGTCTCCACATTTAATTTCAGGCTCCTGTCACCTCCATGTGTAATTCTTCACGCCCACCACAATCTTTCTAGTATCTCTGCTTTGTTTATGTTCTTTGCTCTGCCTGAAACACCATTCTAAGCGTCTCCTGGAAAACTCCTTCCTGTTCATCTTTTCAGACTTGATAACTACTTCTGGAAGCCTTCTCTAACCCTTCCTCTCCACCCAGGGCCAAGACTGGGTTGGGCACACGAAGCCGCCAGGGTACAAAATTTAAGGCGGTGCTTCTACACATCTGAGCGTAGTGTCTCCTTGGATCTGGTGGCCCAGGGGCCTCCCCCACCTTGCCCTCACCCCCACCTTGCCCCTCCTTGTTGGAAGTGCTCCTTCCATGTAACACCCCCATGGAAGTCTACGACTCCACTTTAACAGTCTTACCATGGGCTCTGCATGTGACTGTTTGAGGGTAGAGACTCTGCTTCATTAGTAGTGAAATCCCAACAGCCTGCTTTCTACCAAAACATTGATTGTTAAGTAAACCTTTGTCCTGAGGAATCAATGTGTCATTTATCAGGCACTATGATGACACAGTCCAGGCCCTGGGGGTGGTGGTTGGGGATCACAAAACCCTATTTTGTGCATCCTGTTCCTCTTGTTAGGACAGAAAGTTCCCACCTCTGAAACACTGACCACCTGCGCCGCCAAAGTGAAGGCAGATCCCAGAGTCAGCCCAGAGTTCGGGATTCTGTCTGCAGAGCTGCAGTGGGGCCCAGCTATTCCATGATCAAACTGAAATATCTCTCGACTCCATCCTTTCATCCATTTATTTATTTGTTCCTTTGACTATTATTGAGTGCCTATTCTGTGTAAGGCTTTGTGCTCGGGGCTGTCAAGGAAACAAAGATAAATCAGGGAAGAATAATGTCTTATAGATGCCTATAGTTTATGAAATGTCTCCATATGCACAATGTGGTTTGATCAGTAGATTAAAGATGATCTCCCTTTTAGAGACAGGGTGTATTTGCTCAAAATCACACATAAGCAGGCAGTGGGGACTATTATCAAGGTCACAGTGAGTAAGCAGTGGAAACTAGGATCCAGGGCATACAGTAAGCAGAGACTAGGATCAAGGTCACATAATAAGGAGAGGGGACCGGAATGAAGGTCACATAGTAACTAGGGGAATTGGAATCGAGCTATGTTTTCCAACTTGACCCAGAATTTACCCTGGAAGGTGATTTCGAGATTCACAGGAATTCCATACCCAGGAATTTGGGCCTGGTAGAAGGAAAGGGAGGAGGAGAAAGGAAGGGGTCCTAGAAGCAGGCTTGTATAGATGAGAAGAGAGGAGGGAGGACCAGCTAGTTCCTAGAGTGGCTAAAATCTGTCACTCCATCCCAGTGTGACAGAGATACAAGGCGGGGTCCCCTGCACCTGCGAGCCTGAAATCTCTGAACTTCTCTGTCCTCCCCATTTCCCCTTCTCCCCTCCCCAGCCCTAAGGAGCCTCTCCTATTCCAGCAAAGCAGGGGCATCCTGCAAAAGCCCACCTTCTCTGCAACACGGCCCCTCTTTACCCTGTGGCCCCTTCCTTCCCAGGATGACTGGCACAACAGAGGACAACCCCACCTCACTCCCTACGTCTCGAGAGAAGCAACCAGCAGCCTGGCCCACGCCCACCCGCAGGCGGCCCTCACCTTCCCCAGGGCTGGGCTCCCAAGGCTCTGGGATCAGGCTGTCAGTTAAACAGACCTGACAGCTGACAGCTTTCCGGAACAGCCGGAACACAGTTAGCGTTCACTCTCTCTGTCTCTCTCTCTCTTTTCCTCTTCCTTTTCCTCGTTGTTGTTGCAAGACTGAAAGCCTGACTAGAATTTAAAGCAAGGCTTTGGGATAAAAATGTGTGCTAGCATTGAGTCCTGCTCTCAGCTTCCTTCTCAGATCGGCAGCTGTCCACTTTCTGGGTTCTGAGACTAGAACCCCCGCAAGTTGTTAGAGGAGGGGTCTGGAGCAAGCATACAGACGCCTGAGGAGCCTTCTCTCTCTGGGCACTGATCACATTTTTATTTGGGGTACAGAAGGGGCAGGAATCCTCCAGGGACATGTCTGTCACCTGCCCTCCAGGCCCTGAAGCCTCTGCATTGTCCTGAAATCTGGGATGCCAGGAGACTTCCATAACCACTGCTAATCCACCCTACTCAGGTTATCTGCCTGTTCCCCTATCAGTCCCTGTTTAGGGCAGGTATGTAGATAAAGAGATGGATAGATAAGAAGGAGAGACTCTAAACAGCTCAGATAAACTATCCTATTTACATCCCGGGATCCAATCTATCAATCCACCTGTCTGTCTATTGTGTTTGTGTTCTCTCTCAATCTGCCACTTCGGCCCCCATTAAACATTCATCTGTCTTCCCTCTGCCCTTCCACCCGCCATTTCCCAGCCTGAAAAGAAATCCGAAGCGGAGACACAATGAGCCGCGTCCTTCCACTCCAGTTACCCTGGAAGGGTGGCCGTGGCAGCTGACACTGGTGGCTTCCTATGACTCTCCTCCTCAGGAAATATGCAAATGTCCTTTTGAACACTCAGAGGGACCAGCACCAGGGAGCAGGTCTCCCACTGGGCTGGTCCTGAATTTATGGTTTTGTAAATAGAGGAAAAAGTTCCCTAATCTAGGCTCTTAGGGGAAAAGGGGGTGGGAGGAGGGCAGCCCGCTGGTGTTGGGGAGAAAGAGGAAGGTATTGTATATTTGCACAGAACAGTTTTCTTGATCATTTTTTCAAGTGATTTGGACCCACTGAGTGAAGTGAGAGAGAGGGAAAAGGGAGGGAAAAGATGGGAACTTCGGACATTTCACAATTGGGACTACTGGTGAACATTCAAACCGCTTCTTAGACCTTCTGAACTTCAGATTTCACTGCCAATGGTTTAAGAGGCTAGTTTGAATAATTCAGTCCCAGTCAACAATGTGAAAATTCATGGTATTAATTATATATAAAAATAGCAACAATTTAAAGAAAGATAGAAAGAAAATACAAAAAAGACAAGACTACCAGCCTCACCAAAAAAAAAAAAAAAAAAAAAAAAGTTGACCATCTCACCAAGCGTCTAATTCTGTTTGGTGGGTAACAGAACCAGTCCACTGTCCTTACGTGGACTTCTGCCTCTCTTCCCATCATCCACCCCAGTATTGTGTCCCCAGACGTTCTCTGGTGCTCACACATCCCTTCTGTTCACTTCTGGATAAATGTGAGCAAAGGAAGGCAGCACCACTATCTAGAAACCCTTAAAAAGAAAAAGAAAAAAAAAAGCAGATATGATAGAACTTTGTTTAAAATAAAAAATATGTTTTGAGACTAGTCTGATCCAGGACACAGGTCAGAGAGTGGCTTACCAACCCCCACCCCTGTCCCCCCCTATGTCATTTACCACAAGAGGGCAGCACCATCTGGACTCTTTAAAGTTTGAATTGAGTACCCAAAGTAAAAGAGATGGGGGGTGCTGCTGCACCCCAAATCCAAACAGATCCCATGTCAGCTTTCAGAACTGCCCGGAGGCTTGCCTCCCCATTGACATTGGAGGCTGCTGGTGACAAATGAACGAATGAAACCGCCTGGGGACAGATACATAGTTAGGACAGAAGTGGGGCTCGGGGAAGTGCTTTCCCCTCCAGGGCTGGAGAGACCCCAAAGAAACTCAAGGCCCTGCTGCAGAAAATGAAGTGCAGCTAAGCGCAGTTTACTCATCCACCATTTAATAGATATTGACTGGCTCGGTTTGGGGGCATGTGATACTTACTTATAAGCACACACCAGTGAATATGTGATGTCAATAAGTAATTATGAATCCTGCAGAAGAGGAGAAGGCCCATTTTTCAAGGCCGCCAAATGAGTATTTGAAAGGTAGTATTTTTTTAATGGCAGAGCACTACTCTCACGTTATTTAAAAAAAAAAAATTCTGAATAAACATTATTTTACAAAGTAAACAGGGAGGGAGAGGAAATCTAAACCCTATTCCCAGAGTCTAATGCTAGGAAAATCACTTCATGCCTCTGACTTCTGTTTAATTGTAAATTGGAAAACGGGAATGATACCACCTTACATTTCTGAGGACTGGGTCTCTTGAGGCCCCTCTCAGCTGTATGGTCTCTGGTTCCGAGGCATTCAAGCATGCATTATGATTTAAGGGAAAGAAAGCTTTCCTCTTACTTTAGAGATAATTCCCAGAAAAGAGCAAAGCAAACAGCAAAGCAGTGGAAGAGCCTGTCTATAGCTCTACTTACTCAAGGCAGAAAAGGAGAAATAAGAGGTTTTAAATCCTGAGGTTTCTGATGAGGAAAACTGTGGGATAAATTAGCACAGTGCCAAGCACATAGTAGGTGAACAACAAGCATCTGCATAAATGAACCAAAACGCTCTGAGTCATGGCTGTCTCACCTGACCACTCAGTACAAAAAGCATCTCTAGTGGAGGAAACTGCAAAAATTCCATGGAGATCTTGAAAAAGCAATAGGTTTTTTTAGTGGTGTGCTTTAGACATGCTTCTATCTGAAGACAAGTGGAAGAGGCTAAATTAGTACACGAACAGCTGTAGCCCAGCTCCTGGGAAAGTTAATTCTCATGTAGCAGACTTCATTCATCCGGAGACTAGCATTCGGGAACTATTGTTCTGAATGATATCTTAAGGGCCCTTCCAGCCCAAGATTCCATGATTCTGTGAAACTGACACTGAGGAGAAGTGATCTAGGCAAGAAGAGTTCATTCATTCCACATTTACTGACCACATTCTGGATGCCAAGTATTGGAAATATAACAGTGGATAAAAAAACATATTCAGGTGACTATGGTCTCTCACTGACCAAAAGCAACTTGAACTCCAGAGAAGATCAGTAGATATCTACCCCACCATCATCATCATCATTCTATAGAACAAGGTTATTTTTTTTAATGTTGGGTTTCACAAAATTAAAATTATTTCCTAGATTGTATAAACTTTTACATTTAATAAAGTGTATATACATTTACTGCATAGCATTCACGTGATTCACCAAGGTAGGTATGATTATTATTCCCATTTTACAGATGAGAAAAACCAAGGCTTAGAAAGGTTTAATTACTTCCCAGCATCATCTAGCTGGTATGTAGGGGGACCAGGAATCCAATCCAGGTTTTGAAACTGCTAATACAATGTTGTTTTAATCATTTCCTAGAGACACTTTCCCCTGTGGAGTTTGACTTAGATGTCCCTGTGAAATTGCTGGTCGTTTTTCATATTTTATCTGTGCAATAATACTAACTCCTAAGGCAAGGAAAGTGCCATCTTCTTTGTAAAATAAAACCTAGATCTATGGGCAGAAGGGAAGCTGGACTGATCAGCTTTGATATTTTTCCCCCAGGAGATTTATCTTCACTTGATGAAATTTTCCAAAGTGTGTTCCTTGGAACACCAATCTTATAAAAATATCCTGAAATGAGTTGCTTTGTCATAGGGGTTTGAGAAACATTTCACAACTCTTAACTTCATCCCAGAGATGCACGTGACTCATAGGTTTTTTTGTTTTGTGTTGTTTTGTTTTTTAAGATTTATTTTTATTGTTTTTGACAGACACAGAGAGAGACAGACAGAAGGGGAGAGCCCAGAACAGTCTCCATAGTTGCACGTCATCAGTTTTTGACATGGTTTCCATTCCACAGGTGGGTGCGGGGCTGTGCAAGGCAGGCACTGGGCCAGGGGCCTCCTGCGTGGGAGGCACACACCGGTGAGAACTAAATTGGGGGCCCACCCCAGTTCAACATATGTGCCCAAATAGGCTGGGGCCAGGATTCAATCCTTGGACCTGGGGCTGCAAGATGAGTGCTCAACCCACTGAGCCATCCCAGTGTCCCTGTTCATGAGGTATTAAGGGCTTTAGCAGGTTAACTGATGACCCCACAAAAAGATATATTCATTTTCTAATTCCTGAACCTGTAAATACTACCTAATATGATGAAGTGATTAAATTAAGAACCTTGAGAGGAATGTATCCTGGATTATCCAGGTGGGCTCTAAATGCAATCACATATATCCTTATGAGAGGGAAGCAGAGGGGGTTACACACACACACACACACACACACACACACACACACACGATGATGATGTGAAGATGGAGCAAAGAAAGGGATTTGAAGATTTGAAGATGCTGTCCTTTAAAACTAGGGTGATGTGGACCAGTCAAAAAATGTAAACAGCCACCAAAAGCTGATAGGCAAGAAATGAATTGTACCCATGAGCACACAGGGCGAACACAGAACTTGCCGACACCTTGATTTTGGCCCAGTGATGGTGCCTTCAGACTTCTGGGCTCCAGATCTGTGAGCGGATGCAAGCCACCAAGTTTGTGGCAATGAGTCACTGTAGCCACAGGAAGCTAGTTAAAAAGGCCTTGAGAAGTCCTGCTAGGAGTCCACCTGTTTAAGGTGTATGAGCCAACAGCCCCCAGGCCTGGTTGACCACAGCAGTTTTCCCTCAGAAGGCTTGTTCATATCCAAACAGAACTTACTTTGTAGGCAACCCACTTTGGAAAATGCTGCCTGAGGGAAATCTTTTGTTAATTACTAGGGCCACTGTGGCTCTTCTGGGGACCAAGCTGCTTCTATGTAATGTTCTGACCAAACATAAGCCAGGACCCTGCCCTGCCAACGCTGTAGCACAGCTAAGGCCAGGGGTGCGGGGATATGTACATCCTACTGTTCTGAAGGCTGGGGAATAACAGAGGAGGAGAGCCAAGAGAGATGTGACCATAAAACCAGATGACTCTGCTGCCCAAGGACTTTCTGGGGTGGGTCCACTGGGGTACACTAGAGTGATCCTGCCAGTCTAGCTTCTAGCCACGGCCAGGTGGCCAATAAGACCTAGAAAGCCAGCACCCTAGAGCATACTGAAATACCTCCCGGCTTCTCTCGAGAGAACAAGGGCCATGCAGAGTCTTGTCTGACATGATTCTCCTGAAATGGTCAGGCCTTGGACAGTGGCTTACGGGCTGGTGAAATCACTGTGTCTGACTACAGTGAGTACCTCTGGCAGAGAGAAACATGGTAGAAGGTGGAGACCCACTTGTGCCTCTCACCTGGTTTCACATGGCAGCCTATCCTCCCACATAGCCATGCGCAGCCAAGGACCCAGTCCCAAAAGGAGCCCCAGGCCACACAGGTTCCCTGCCCAGAAAGAACAGCATCACACTCGTTTTGCAGCAGTTATGTAGAGATGAACAGAAAATATGTGTTTTATCGCAGCCCCCGCCTCCAGCCTTCCTTCCTTAATATCCACTTGTTGTGAGGATATTATCATTATTTCACAGACCTCCTTTCAGTGAATATTGGCTATAAAGCGGCACTTGTTTTGCTTTATTGCCATTTGCCTAATGTAGGTCATTAAGATTTTACTGCTCCAGCAAGGAGGCTTCCTTTTATTTTTAAATAAGAAGGTTCTAAGACGTAAAGCATTTGTAAACTCCAGCTGGAGATAGTCGGCCTTTCTATGGAGAGTGAAGGACTTGGTGTCTTGGCCACGGAGCAAAGTGGGGTCACCAACGACATTGCAGGAGCCTCTCCATGAGTTAGCCTGGCTGTGAAAGCTTAAGGGAAAAAAAAAATAACTTAAAACGGAAAGAGAGCAAGAAAGAAAGATAACTGAACAACAGAAAGCTGTTCAGAGAAGAAGAACCCCACACAGGACATGTGACAAGACACGCAAGAAAGTGGCGGCTGGCTCAAGAGGCCAGGTTTCAGAGCAATTACGGAAAGCTAGACTGCCCATGCTCACTGACCTGATTCCTCTTGACAGGAAGGGAGAGGGGCCAGGGAGGGGAGCAGACTTTCTGTCTCCACCATGCTGGTGAATATTATGTGAACGCTCCTTTATGATAGGAAGAACCGTGATGTGAGCCCGACTGACATTTGTAATGCGCCAAAAGCAGCTTCCTGTAATGGTCTCTAAAAGCATCCACAAAAGCCTTAGCAGGAGGTACCGAGAGGGGAGTGTGTTTCTTCTTGGGACCTGAATGGAGCCTTTTTTTTCCCACAGTGACCTCAGGCTCCTACCAGGCCTCATCCCACCGAGCTGCAGAATTGCATTATGAATAAGCTGAGCAGCTGAGCAGCCAGAGAACATCCGTAAGGAAGTTGCTATAATTTCCATTCAGTGGTGGGAGAGGAAGCCATTTCCTCCTGCCAGGGCAAAGGATGGCAAATCCTGCCCAGGTAGACTCAAGGAGGGAGAAAGACAATGCATTCTGGGGGTTACCAGGGTGATCGGAGAAGAAGAAAGAGCATTGAAGGCTGAGCAGCAGGCCGCACCCGCCCCTCTGGCTGAGAACTCACAGCTTTGTGGAAACAGGTGAACTGGTACTGATGAAAGAACCCACTCCCACCTTGGGAAGCGTGAAAGCAATCTCCACTAACCTTTATATGAGGCATTTTCTTCTCTCCCCACCATTGTCTCTGTCTTTCTAGAGCCCTGGGCAGAGCCAGCATTGTAAATACCAACGTGTCAATTAGAAATGGAAGGATGCAAGCCCAACTGTGCCAACGTCCATGGGTCCGCAGCGGGACACAGATCGAAGAGAAACAACTGAAATCTAATGGACCCCCTTGAGGATCACCTGCCTCTACGCATTGTTCCCTGCCATCAGCACTGACCCAAAATGGGACCATCTGTGGGGAATGGGTGTGCAATTCACAGACAGAGTCCATGCCATCTGGAACAGGCGTTCCAATTGCCCATTGCGATACATACAAGCAATTCAAATTTCTCACTCTATTTCCCTGGCCATCAAGTTTAACTATCGCTGGGCTCACTATAATCGATTCTGTTGCTTATTTATTAACTATAAGTTGCTAAACATATGGCTCAAGGGATGGGTAGCAGGACGTAGTCAGGCTTAGCGAGAGTGTCATTTTTCAGGTTGGTCCCCAGGTACTCATGGCCAGCAGTGTCGACCCAGCCGTGGTTGCTCAGAGCCCGTGAAGAATGGGGTCTCTCCGTTCATGGAAGTGGGCTCTCTTCTTGGTATATGCAGTTGGTTAGAAGTTATGACTAAAGAGGTCAAGATAATGGGTTCAATCCTGGTGCCTGATGGCTCTAGAGTAAATCCCTATTATGTACCATGTCCAGTGCTAGGACTTGATGCTACCAAGCTGAGTCAATCCTGGCCACTATACCTGTCTAGAAGCCACTCAATCTCGTGTGGGAGAAAGAGGAAAATATAAATTTAACTCCAGTGTGGCTTGTGCTGTGAAGTAAATGGGCACAGAGGGATATGTTTGGGAGTCAAGGAGGGGGAGCAAGTAAAATATGATGTTTCCAATTATTTGTGTAGAGCTGTCTTCACAGTTTATAATTTCTAAGCCTGACACAAAACTTAGAAGCAGAAATATGTTTTCTTCACAAGGAAAAGAACTGAAATCAGAGACTTCAATTGTCCACGTTACCCAGCCTGTGCACGACTAGCAGTCACAGGAGAACACAGCTCCCCTGAGACTGGCCTCAAATGGGACATACTGACCAAACATCTAGAGCCAGAGGGCAGATCAGGGAAACCCCCCTCTAAGACTCAAAGCTCAAATCCCTTACCAATGACTGGCAGCAGGGTCTTCATAGGCCAAGGGAATCTACTTATTATCTGGACTGTGGCCCTAATTATTTACGGTTCACCATGCAGGACCCAGAATCAGGAGCTGCACTGCGAAGTATTATATAATCATGCCGAGTGCCAGATAAACACACCTGGGTACCTCTTCATCCTCTTGAACCCCCACAAACAGGACAATAAAGAGCTATTTTAGGGCTACATACAGTCATAAGGGTCAAGGAAAAAATGAACAAGGAAACTGGCCATACAATTTTAACACTAGAGTGTACATGAACAGGTGGTAATAAACATAGCATGTCAGAGAAGGCCGAAACCAGAGCCCGCAGTGAGAAAAGCACAGAATTATGAAATCTCAGAATGCTGAGAAAATAAAATAATATGAAAGGCTTTCCGTAGAGGAAAAGAAGTAAATAAAAAATTGTTTAACTGGGATAAAATTTATCTTGAGACATTTCCTTTTTTTTTTTTTTAAGATTTATTTTTGTTGTTGTTGTTGTTTGACAGAGAGAGAGAGAGAGAGAGAGAGAGAGAGAGAGAGAGAGGTGGGTACAGAGACAGAGAGAAGGGGGAGGGCCCAGAACAGTCTCCATAGTTGCACATCATTGGTTTTTCCACATAGTTACATTCCACAGGTGGGCGGGGCTGCACAGGGCACGAACTGGGCGGGGGTCTCACCCCAGTGAGAACCGAACTGGGGGCACTCCCCAGTTCAGCATATGGGTCCACACGGGCCAGGGCCGGGATTCGATTCTTGGTCCCCGGGTCTGCAAAGTGAGCGCTTAACCCACTGAGCCATCCCGGCTTCCCCGTGTTGCCACAGCTCCTATAATCATGGAGCTCCTGCCACCCAGCCCACAGAATGGGGCTCAGCCTGTGTGTGCTGCAGGTCACCCCTCATGGGGCTGGAGCTTGCTGGGCCTGGGCGATCTCATTCCTGCCACAAATGCCAAGAAATCCACCGGAATGGATCTGAGGGGACACAACAGGAAACACTGGGTTAAGCAGGATTTCAGTGTGAGAATCAGACCCAGCCCAGTCTGGTTTCCCGAATGATAAGGGCTCTTTTCACTCTAACTGGGATTTTGTTTCTCCTCCGTGAAGGTTGTTCCCAGCAACGGCAATGTTTAAGGAAGAAGGTAGAGGTTTTGGATGAAATAGGGAAGAGGTACTTTTTCTCATTGGTCTGAACCCAACAATGTTGAATAGCTGTTCTTAACCTTATACATCAGTGAGTGAAGCAGCAAAAATTGAATTTCTATCATGGAACTAGTCACTATGAATAGATAGAAAAGCAGCCAGTGAGATTTACATACTAATGGAAGAGATGGGGATTGCACATGGGTCAGGCACATACTTGCACGCATATAACCACATTAGCATGAGTTAAAAAAACCTAGAAAACAGCTCAGACATGAGCCTAGCTTCAATCCTGGTGGACAGAATTTCCCCTTGTAAGTCCCATTTAGGATAACTATGATCAAAACCAAGCAGAACTCTACCTTACCCATCTCTGCTACAATTTCTAATGGGTGCTGTCGGTTAACAACATCCAAAGGGAAAAATATATATTAGTGAGGATTGTAAGAAATTTCTCCCATCAAAAGCCACAGTTTTTCCATTCCACTTTGATATCTTATTTCTTCCTTTTTGCCTTATCTAGTCTAAACACATGGTTAGGCAACAACCTAAGTAATTGTTTAGACTGAGGAACCACCTTCTTCAACTTCAACTTTCCAAATGACAGGATGCCATTTAAGTCCCCCTCCTGGCCTCTGCTCCCTATAGAAAGAGGAAAGACTTCTTCAATAGCTGGGTTTTAGGAGAAACACTTGAGTTATTTGGTCCAGCCCCTTTGTTTTTCTCTCTTTATGGGGTGGGGGATCCTGCTCACTGGGAAGACGTATTCTCTGTTTCTCCATGGGGCAAATTGCAGATGCCAGTTCAACTGGACTGGCTGGAATCTGCCCACTAGCCCCAGATGGGCCAGTTTAATTCAGAGGTACATCAGCAAGCCACTTGCTCAGGATGTAGGCCACACTCAATATTCAAGAACATTTCAGCAATAAAGCTACTATTTTGATCTCCAACTGCTTGCTGTCCCCTCATACTTTAACCATACCACATGTCTTCCACTAGGCTGCCTGCTGTTAGTTCCTAGAACATACCAAGTTGTTTCACCCTCTGGGCCTCGGGCCTGCTGTCTCCTTTGCCTTCACTGGTTGGAACTCCCTCCCTGTGACCTTTTTACGACTTGTTCCTCACTTTTCAGTTCTCTCAGGGAGGGCTTCCCAGACCGCTCAGTAGGCCCACCTCTGTTCATCTTTCTCAAGCATAGCTCCCTGTTTGTAGTCCTATGGCACTAATCACAGCATAAGTTCTTATATATTTACTGATTTGCTATATAATGTCTTCCCTATATGATGAAAACTCCGTGGGGCAAGAACTTTATTTTGCTTATTTTTTTTTTAAGATTTATTTTATTGTTCAAGAGAAGGTAAGAGAAAGAGAAAAGTGGGGAGAGCCCAGAGCAGTCTCCATAGTTGTACATCATTAGTTGTGACGTGGTTTCATTGCACACAGGTGGATGTGGGGCCACGCAGGGCTAACAGAACTGGGGGCTCCCTGCATGGGAGGAGAGAACCTTTACCACCATCTGGGTGGTTACCAGTTGCACCACAGTTCAGCACATGGTTTTTGCATGGGCCAGGGCCAAGATTCGATCCCTGGACCTCATGGTTGTAAGGCAAATGCTCAACCTGTTCAGCTATCCTGGCATCCCTTTATTTTGTTCTTTATCGTGTCTCCAGCACCTACCATCATGCCTTGCACATAGCAGGTTCTTAACAAATATTTTTTGAATTAATTAATGAAGTTACTATTTTCTACATGCTCACATGTTGAAGCATGGACTAACTCTATTGCTAATACTGGTAATAGTTCAACAAATAATACTCCTTTAAGAATCCCATTTCCTTTGTTTCATTAATTCACCAGTCAGCTCCTGGTCAACAGTATACTGATAGCATTGGGACTTCCCAGCCAAACATGTGTGCCTGGTTCCTACCTGGGACATTTTGACTTATCTATCTCCTCTCTTTAACCTGTGACATGAGTCCTCATGCAGGAGGCTATACTTAGCATCTTCATAATCCAGCCAGAATTTTAGTTGTTATTCCTCACACTCATCCTCCCCTCTCCCCCATTTTACTCCTTCCATGTAGATTTTCTAATTAGGTGCATCATCAGTAAATTAGAAGTTGATAGTATAAACTTCTCAATGTAAAAATAACAATAAATGTACGTTTGTTTTCATCTAAGGCACAATATCTCGGGTAAGTAGTTTTGCATTACAACATTCCTGGCATATGGTGACGCTACTAATTATATGTTGAATTAATAAATTACTGAATGAATAAGTTATAATCCATATTTTAACCTTATATTCTTATATTATACACTTTCACCTAGTGCCTGCATCCCTGATTGTAAGCAAAGTGCTAAATGAAAAGAAATTTTACCATTTTGAAGTATGAGTAAGTATGAATACTACTAGAAAAAGGTTTGTGTGTTTGTTTTTGTTTGTGTGTTTGTTTAAACAAGAAGTATGTTAACAGTAGATGGTATAGATGTTTGTATAGTCATTCTAGATGATCAGGAGAGCCAAAGGTAAGCCCCAGCTTAGAAGTCCTGTCTTTAGTTAGACTGCATCTTGGCTTTTAGAGCATTTCCCCAGATTTAGCACTTTGAAACAGTAGACCTTGTTTTAGATTTATCACATCCCTTGACTTGTAAGTCACAGGAGAACTGAATAACTTCATACTCTAAAGTTTTTTGAAGAGTCAAAGAGAATATTTGTTCTCCAGCATGAAGAGATGAGTGTGTAGGACCAATGGGCTTCAAGCCACCTCCTTGCTGACAATGATGGACTTTCCTTTTAGCCAAGAAGAGAACATAGGGGCTGACATAGTTCTTCTATTTTTTATTTTAATGAGTGCTATTTTCATTTGCTTTAGAGAGTAGTCCCCAAGAACACTAGTGACAAGATGAAGGTTCACCAGTTTCCTTTTTCTATGACAGGTTCAAAAGTGCTGTGCAGGTGGCAAATTAGACTTGGCTTCCTATTAATTGGTAGGAAAAAACTTTCTCTCCTGCTGTTCAGATTGTCACTAAATCCTTTAGGACTCATTGAGATTTTATAGAATTATCATTATTACATTTATCATTGCTGCTACTAGTACTATAGGCAATATCTCTGAGAAAATGATAAAGGGCTTGTATCAATTAGAATCCCTTCTAAATTAATGTCTTAAAGTAACTAGAACCTTGAGATAACTCTTGGCGGGGTGAGGAGCAAACCAACTGATATCAATTCACAGCTTCAGGTTTGGGTAAAAAACTTATTCTGTGGTTGTCTTTAAAGACTTTTTAAAAAATAATAAACAATAATATTGGGATGATAATGACTTTGATGTGTTATCACTTATTCAACTCATAGAGTGTGCAGACAGCTGTGTTTTACCTTTACTTGGTCCTTTAACCTAAAGAGCAAACCTAGGAGGTGATTATTCTTTAAGCTCTAGAGAAGTAAAGGATTGCCCAACTTCACACAACTTGTAAGTAATAGGTAAAGCCATTATCCAACCTTAGTATATAATTGGGAAGACAAAGCAAACCACCAAGATAAGGGTGGAGATCCTTCCTTCCTAGGACTTTCAGCAAACAAAGACTTTATCATGATGAAACCAGACAGGATTTAAGTCAAGGAGAAAAACTAATGGGAGAATCAAAGAGAAAAACATGTCTTTCTAAAGCATAGTGGTCTTTTCAATGAATGGAGAAGGTTTATTTTTCTTTTTTCTTTTCCCTTCTCTTCTCTTATTTTCTTTCTCCCTCCCTCCCTCCCTTTCTTCCTTTTTTTTTTTTTTTTTTTTTTTTTTTTTTTTTGATAGACCAGCCCTAGATATGTAGTGGGATAAAACATGAGAGTGAAGAAGTAGGACACATGTAAGCACTGAACGTTGTGATGACTTTGTGTTGTGTCAACTCGGCTAAGCTAAACCACAGTCCCTAGAATTTCCATGCTAGTATGCTTCTGACTGGTGTGGGTGATGAAGGAGATTCTTTCAGGAGAAGTGGAGGGTCAAAGGGAGACAGTTACCATTTCAGAATATACACTCACGTTCTCCCAGTGATTTAATCAAACACTAGTTTAGATGCTACAGTGAATTCAGATGCAATTAAACTCCCAAATCAGTTGATGAAATAAGAAATGATTTTGGGGGGTCTGACTTAATTAGGTGGAAGCCTTTTAAAAATGAACTAAGCTCCTTGAATATCAAAGATTTCAAGCAACAGAGGAGAAAGAAGCTGTAACCTATGTCTATATCCTGACATCTCTGTATATACCTCCATGGCGTGAGGCAGTCTCTGGAGGGACGGTTTGACTCCCTTCGCTTCCTGACTGCATGCCTTGGGAACTTCGGGTTAGGAAGCCAGTGCCTACAACTGTATCCACCTGTTCCTTGTAAAATACACATTACATATACATACATTTACATACATACACACACGTATATACTTCCTCCTGCTTCTGCTCTTCTGGTTACACTGACTGATACATGGAGCGACAATAAGCCATTAGCACATTTGAACACCAGCCCTTTCCACCAGCTAAACAGGCAGCTTCTCCAAGGAATTGTCTTTTTGGGAGAGAGCAAGGGACACTGACTGGTAGAGCATTTTAGGTTAAAGACCAGGCAGAAAACAACGAACATACAGCCACCTCCAACAGGGAGGATGAAGGTGCTCCTTGAAGGGAACAGCACACGTGCTAGTCTGCATGGGCTGTCATAGCAAAAGACCACGGACTGGGTGGCTGAAGCAATAGGCATGTGTTTTCTCAGTCTGAAGGCTGCATGATCGAGCTACCAGTAGGGTTGTTTTCTGGGTAAGGCCTCTCTTCCTGCTGGTAGACCACTGCTGTCTCACTGTGTCCTCACCTGGCTGTCCTCCGTGTGTGTGCAGAGAGAGACTGGCTCTCTAACATCTCTTCCCTTTCTTATAAGGACACCAATCTATTGGATTAGGGGCTCATTCACATAACTTCATTTAACCTTAATTACAAGTCTCTATCTCCACATACAGTCACATCGGGGATAACCACCTGTACATCTGGGAAGGACAGAGTTCAGTCCATAACATACATCTAGTGAATAAAAAGAAGAAGGATGTTGCCAAAATTAGGGACATTGAAGAATGGACATATCTACTAAGGATTAGCTGGTTATATATAGAAAGAATTATTCTATTGTTCAGGTCATCACTGGGCACCTCAGCACCTTTAAAAAAATAAAAACATTTGTTTTATGGCTTGAGATAACATGGTGTGTGTGTGTGTGTGTGTGTGTGTGTGTGTGTGTGTGTGTGTGTGCATAGTAGTCTCCATAGTTGTACATGATTAGTTGTGACATAGTTTCATTTCACACAGGTGGATGTGGGGCCGTGCGGGGCAGGAACTAAATGGAAAGCCTCCAGCATGGGAGGTGGGGACCTTTGTCACTATGTCATCTTGATGGTTACCAGTTGTGCCTCAGTTCAGAATATGGGATTGCACATGCCAGGGTGGGAATTGAACCCCAGACCTTGTGATCGCAAGGCAAGCGCTCAACCGTTGG
Organism: Craseonycteris thonglongyai; assembly: GCA_004027555.1. Taxonomy (NCBI): domain Eukaryota; kingdom Metazoa; phylum Chordata; class Mammalia; order Chiroptera; family Craseonycteridae; genus Craseonycteris; species Craseonycteris thonglongyai. The sequence continues at coordinate 72,873 of PVKE010000679.1, read as the reverse complement.
GCTATCCCAGCATTCCCTCAGTACCTTTATTATCTAACTTCCCTCCTGTCCACTGGTTTCCACAAACCATGTAGAATGTCTTTGTCTTGTCTTTGCCAGATTCTATCTCAATACTGACTCTTACTCTTTTTCAAAATAAATTTACTTTATGGTTTGTTCATAGATTTTACTGAAGAATAATAATAAGAACAGAAAAGAGGGTTTACATTGCATACCTCATAGCAAAGTGCCTCAAGTCTTCTCACAGACAGAACTCTCCTGTACTACCTTTGTCCTCAGACAGAATTTCCACACCCAACGTCAGCCTTTTGTTCCTCTGTTCTCCCAAATAATTCTGCCCCTAACCAAACTCCTCATCAGACTTCTGTTATTTAATATAACAACTTTGGGGAAAGCTGGGATGGCTCAGCAGGTTTAGCACTCGCTTTGCAGCCCTGGAGCCTGAGGATCGAATCCCAGCCCCAACCCATGCAGATCCATATGCTGAACTGGGGTGTGCCTAGGCCCAGTCCCTGCCCTGCGCGTCCCCGGGCCCACCTGTGGAGTGAAACTATATGGAAAACTCATGCTGTCAACTATGGAGACTGCTCTGGGCCCTCCCCCTTCTCTCTGTCTCTCCCTGTCTGTCTCTCTCACTGTCAAAAAAACAAAACAAAACAAAACAAAAAAACATAAAAATAAATCTTTAATATAACAACTTTGGATCTCAACCTACCAACCCAAGTGATTTATCAAATAACACCCAGTGGTCTCCCTCAGAGAATTTCTAGTAAAATACACTTTTCTCCATCTTGCTTCAAGAAAAATGGAAGTATTAATGGAGATTGATGCCTATTCAAGACAGGTACACCCAGTTCAAAGGACACCCCAAGCGTCTGACTGAGACACACCAGCTTGGTAGTTGGTGGCAGCTGGGCTGATTCAGGCAGGGACAGCATAGAGGGGGAGGTAGGTTTCCAGTGACCACAGAGAAGCAGATATCATTTTCCGAAGACCAGACTGAATTCAAAACAGAAGAAATGCAGCCAACCTGGTGCCACTCTAGCTACTGCTCCTAATCAGTGAAGAAAAACAGACACTGTCTTGACAGCGTGTTCGGACAGTTGGGCTCATGGAATATAGCGCAGCTCCCCTTGAAGGAATTATCTGTGCTGCTCGTAAAAATGGCTAATTAAACCAGCATCAATTTAATAATGGCACATAACTTTGCTAGAGCGCTGAAGGGCTCCCATTTGTCTGTGGCACTGTCATGGCATGCCCTCCCTACGCCCTTCCCGCATCTCATTACACAAGCGCCTCTTCTGGAATTCCCTGAGAATTGTTCCCTGTGGAACTCTTATACTTAGGTGCCTGAAAAACGTTGTAGCAATTTAGCTGGCAGAGGCAACATGGTATAACTGGGACAGTTTGGGGATAATGTGTGAATGTGCTTTGCTAATGGTTAAGATAATACATAAATGTAAATTTTTCTTTGATGAGTCAGGAGCTGAGGGTGCTTGTACCCATTTTAACAACGATTGACAACTAGTCGCTTTACCTTTCAAGAATTTAGTTTCCTTATTTGCAAAATTATAGTATTTAAGGAAATGGCCTGTAAGATCCATTCTGAATCTATACTAACCATCATCTATGATGATTTGGTATTCATTGCATGTCAGATACATACAAGGGCACTCTGCTAATCCTTGTACATATGCTATCTCATTTATTCCTCAAAACAATCCTATGGAACTATTATTATCATCATTCCTATTTTTCAAATAAAAAAAAAAAGAAAAGAAAAACAGAGGCACAACAATATTAAGTAGCTTGTCCAAAGTCATCCAGCTAAAAAACAGAGCTAGAATGTTAACCCCATCAATTATCTCTGGTGCTGCAACTACCAGTATATTTTAATGACGTGCTCTATAAAAACAAAAACAGACAAAAAATAACCCACTTTGAGTTCGCCAACCCAACATCAGTAAACATTGCTGTTATTAAACTGGGACTTTTAGTACTGCCAGCAGATTTATCATAAATCCATTTCTGTTCTTGTCCAGGCTTCTTGTGGTTAACATGGAACAGCCGGTCCAGGGTTAGCAGCACAAACTCATGTAGTGAAACAGACAAAGCTAACTGGCCAACCCAGAATTGATCCCCTGGCCCTGGGCACTTGATCATTTGGAAATGTTTCTTTTCCCAAGCTTTTGACAGATATTGACCCCTGCTGTGCCTAGTGGGCTGGGTGTTAAGATCACCAGCACTGCCTGCTTTGATTGCTTGTGCATGGGCAAATGGCATTTTGCTACACCTTCTCCACGGGAGCCTGCCGCAGGGGCAAAAGAAAATTCAAAAGAGGCAGCCTTTCACTTATTATAGTACTTAGACATGGTTCAGAGCATCAGCTTTAGGTTAGTGCTGATCTCTACTATATAGCCAAACACATTTTCATACCTTGATTGGACTTTCTCTTCTCCCTGCTAAGCCCAAACACACTCAACCCTCCAGAATAACCATTTGTATTGGTTTATCCCTCTTTGAACTCATGTAATATCATCAGCTCAGCATCAGAGTTTAATGCCTGATTCTGAGCTTTATCTGCTGCTTTGGGACTATTTCATGTGCAGGTGAGTCTTCTCTGTACCAAAGGCACCTTGGAGAAACTGAGACATACTTCTCTAGTTCCTCCACAGTACTGGGGTCAGTGATGTACTGAGCACATAGTTCTGTCACCACTAGAAAGCAAAACATTTGTTGAATTGAATTGAAAGAAGTGACTACACACAGGAACCATCTTCTGAAAAAAAAAATCATGAGAATCCAGGAGTCTTTGTAGAAATGTGAACCCCTGATCACGAGTTATGTGGAACCCCCTATGGGTCTAACCTATGCTTGGTTACCAAATGTCAATGGCCACCACTGACATTTCTTCAGATTGTGAATATCAACAAAGGATTTTAAAGAATAAATGCCATGTGGGAAGGACATTATACACTGTTACTGCAAGCCATTGCTAACTCAATTCCAATCAGACTGGTAGAAAACCAAGTAGAAAGTTAGAGTCCCCTCAAAATCTCTAAAGGAATGAACATAGGTCAGGTCTAAGGGAGAGTCTACTCTTGGAAAAAAACAACACAGGTGAGAGAGGCAGGAAAGTAAGAGTAACAACAACAAAAAAAAGAAACAAGGGAGCTGATGGAAAATGTTGTGCTATTAAGCCAACCTTTGGAAATGTTTCTTGAGTATGTTTCTATGAGGACATGTGCATATGTATATTCAAGACATTTTACTTCCTCAAGCAGGAGATACCAGAAAATAACACCTCATCAGATTATAGTCTAAAGGATCCAGGACACCCCTTGTGTTGTTTTGATCTGATTAAGCATTCTCAGCCCCAAGGGCAGAGTGAGGTCTTCTTTTGAAGGAACTGCTTTTGAATTACTCTTCTCTTTCTATAGAGGTATGATAACCATGGTTCTCCAAGAGAATTACTGGGTTGAGGGATTTGGGCATTCTCCCTTCAGGGAGTTTCCTGTGGTGGGTGGTGGAATGTCTGATCTGCTCAGCTGAGTGTCTGAGTGTGCGCACATGTGTGCAGACTCTCCTAATTGTGCATGTGCTCAGGTCGGGGTAGGGCAGAAGATAGAGCAGTTGATTGTATCTATCAGAGTATGTGAGCAGTTGACTGTGAAACAAACGTAGGCAGTTCTGAGCCAAATGTCCATTGCTGTCCAAGGCATCTGCAACCACATTTGTATTTGGCTGTGATAGAAAGGGGTTGGCTGTCTCTGTCTTGTCTTCCTTTACTGCCCTGATCCCCGGAGCCAGGGAAGAAGGTGTTGCCATCGATGTCATTCCCAGGCATGGTTTGTTGTTTTCTTTGTCAATATTACACACTGGTGGCCAAAAAGCCTTGAGTGAGGAAATGATCGTTTAGGAACAAAACAGCTCTTATGTATGTGACATTTAGGACATCAGGCAGAATAATCTTTCTGGATAAAGTTGGCCAGTGATGGGAAGAGTGGTGTCTATGGGTCATAAAGCACCATGTTTGTACATCTTTCCTGCCGACAGGCACTTACTCTGCATGCCAATCCCATGAGTTAATGTCAGTACTTCTCTCTACACATGGTATTCAGGTTTTTTTGCTAATATTTCTGCTCATGAAAGGGTCTTTGACAGAATTAGGAAGAAAGAGTGCGCTGACCTCAACACCCTCTCAAATCATTTTATTTTTTAGTTGGCTATTTCTAAGTGTTCACATTTTTCTACAAAGCAAGATGAGAAGGTAGAACAAAAGGAATTAAACAGCAGCTAGATAATCATATATTTTATTGGATTCAGAACTTAGAATTTGACTGAATTTTGAATCTAGCTCTACTTTCTGGAATGCATCATAGAGCCAAGACTGTCCTAAGTCCCCTATGGTACCAGAAGTGTCACAGAATAAGTGAGCACAAATATCAACCAAGGGCCGGGAGAACAGCATCTGGTCAAAGTAATTTGACTGTGGATGGTGACTGCTGCACCTTTCTGTTAACCTTATTATATCTCCCAAACTATTCCTCCCCCCCCGGGTTATTTCTACAATATTTAATGCCATGAGAAAATATATGCATGAGGTTTTTTTTTAAGCCCAAACTGGAATTACCTCCCAGAAATTTGGAAAAAGAAAGAGCCTGTTTTTTGGTAGAGAGGAGCAGGGATCAGAGGATGGAAGTATGTTTTCCTCACCTTTTATTGACACTTTCTTTCTTATAAGGAGAAAACAAAGCTACACAAAGGTGGGGGGGAAATGTGAGTTTGTCTGACCAACCTTTCCCTCACAATAATGGGCAGCTATAAATCTTGATTGAGCAATGGGTTAAAAAAGCCACTCACTTCACTGATTTGTGTAAGTAGTATATCCTTATGATTAAAGACTTAAGCTTCATTGTTTCCTTTTATATGCTTTATAACTTTAAGTTAGGTGTTTTTTAAATAAAATGTAGAGCAACAAGAGGAAACGGGAAGTGTGTCTCCATTCTTAAGTGAGATCAGTGGGAATCTTAAATAATATTTATTCAAAATATGTCACATGGGGGAAAAGTATGTCTTTGGAGCTTCTCTGTGATTCTGTCCTCAGAGTCCATGACTCAGAACTAGCTCAGCCTAAAAATATGTCATAATTCTGATGTATTCAGAGGATGCAGTCTGAGGTAGAGGATTCTGAAGGAAGGCATTCATAGGAGTTGCTTTGAATTATAGGGATTATTATTACACCAGGGATGCTTAACATATGTTCTCTATTCCTAAGGATAAAACAAAAACAAACAAACAAAAATGAGTAAAGAAAAGCTATAATTACACACTAAGAAGAATTAGCTCACAGTGAGGCTTGTTAAAAATGAGAGAGCATGATGGGTATTTCTAGTCTCCCTTCTAGGACAGTTTTTGTTTTTGTTTTGTTTTTTAGATTAGAAGACACTGATAGAGTATACAGGGGTGCACAGGGAAGTTCTGCCTCAGTGTAAAGGAAAAATCAGGTCTTCTACCAAAAAATCAGTACATGTGTTCAAAAACTCTGGTGTTAGACACAAGTTGTCTGGGGAGATTGATGCAGTGGAGTTAGGGTGATATCTGAAGATCTGTGTGGATTCTGAAGGCTTGAGATGCACTAATATAGTGCCAAGTCCTCTGACTCAGGTGCTGGGAGCCTGGGTCCCTGCCCCCATCTGTCACTAATTCCTTCAAGGATCATGTCAGGCTGCAGCTCCCTGTCTGAAAAGCTCACACTTCATTTGGTCCTTTTACCCTATGAGATAAGAGCTTCAGAAGGTTTTACAAGGTAGAAAACCCTTTAAAAATCCGATAGTATATTCTCTTTATCACATTTAATATTGCTCATTAATCACTCTCCTAAATTAAGCAGAGAGGGCCCTCTCTTCTCCCAGCTAATTTTGCACATGGAATTTCAAATCCATAGATACTAATTAGGAGCTCGCCCTGTGCGCTGACCTGTAGAATCCAGTTCAGCTACTTCCCACCTCTGTGATCGTGAGCAAATTATTCCAATCATCTGAGTTTTCTAGATCCTTGTCTGTGAAGCAGGAATGCTGTTACCTGCCTCCCTGGTTGTCGTGAGCATAGATTCTGTCAAGTCCCTGCTATCTTACAGGAGCCTGGTTCTTCTCAAATACAAATCCTTTTTTCATTCACCATTTCCTTCTATTTTTTAAAATAACTATCCTGTGACAGAGATTGATGTCTCCATTGTATTTGACAAAAATCAGGTTAGTAGAAGACTACCCAGAACAGAAATAAGCTTTTTACTTTCTCCAAAAGCTCAAATTCTCATTTAAAAACAAACCAACGAACAAAAAACTATCTGGAAATGAGACAGTGATGCCTGCCTCAGGGTGTGTGGTCAGGACACAAAATTCCCCGAGGGCTTCTGAAAATCCAACTTCAGTGATAGCACATGGGATTTCCAGAGGCTCCTGTACTGACGCTTCAAGATGAAAGAGCCACTTGGTGGGGTCTCTTCTGGCCTGGGCTCTGGAATGAGTTATGCACTTGCTCTGCCAAGAAGGAATTTCTGGAGGAAAGGGCTGGTTGAAGCTGAGCTGTCAGATGGGAGAACTGAGCCATGCTGTTGGTGGGACTTTAAGAAATCACCTTATAGAACATTACATCCATAACAATCCCTGCGATCAATAGAGAGAAGATATGGCAGATGCCTTTGGGAACATAGGTTTTTGTTTTTTGTTTTTTTTCTTTTCTTTTCTTGAGGACTCCTTGTTGTTTAAAATATATTGGTGGACCTGGAGCCTGTTGCCAGCATAACTGCAGATCTCAAAGAGAATATAACATGTAACATCCAAGCAGGGATCGCCTACCATTTTCTTCTCCTGCAGAAAAGCTCAACTCAATGGGAGAAATGTCCTTGAAATTTCCACCCGAATGTCTGTGTAGTTGGTGGTGGCATTGCCATATGACAATCAACTGAGACCCAGGGCAGGTGCTTTTGAAGCCACCCTGCTATCCTGAATACTTCATGACAGAAGCGAACCAGTGGCAGAAGCTGGCCAGTCACTGTCCTGAGTCTAGGGCTGTGACCAGAAATCCGATGGAAGCCAAACTCCCTGGAGTGACATGTGAAACCTTTCCTGATGAGCCACCGGCCCACTGGTCTATCTCATGCTTTCTTCTTGTCCCCTCTTGCATAACTCACATACTCCTCACTCATCCAGTGCAGGTCTATGTGGTCACAGGAGGGCACAGCACTGTCCCCTGCATCCACTCATCTAACCAACAAGATTCTCTTTCAAATCTAACCTCACCCCTCGCTTTCTCTCTGGACCCTCCTAACCACACACTTCCCTCCCCTCAGACTGGGTAGGACCCTCTGCCCTGTGCTCCACTGAGACACTTTGCCTGGAGAGGGACTTGTTTACATAGGTGGTGTCATTCCTCACCATGAAACAGGGAGTCCTGGGGGCAGAACACTCATCCGTGTCCCTAGAGCTAGCAGTTGTTCAATACATGAATGAATAAGCCCTTTCCAGCAGGTTCTTTAAAGATCTACCCTCCTCTACCCCGATATCTCACAACTCCATATTTTGGGAGATGAACTTTCAATACTTTACATTTTCCTAGAACCAAGAGATACTGGGGTGAGGAGCCTGGTGACAGATGACCCTCCTGAGTTGACCTAAGCTAAATACCCTAATCCCATCTCTCACCAAAGACAGGGCACAAGGGACTGGGTACTTGTGTCCCTCCCCCAAAACTCATGGTGAAGCCCTGGCCCCCAATGTGATGGGTGTTTGGAGGTGGGGCCTTTAGGAGACACACTGGCATGATATTAGGTCATGAGAGTGGGACCCTCATGATGAAATGAATGCCCTCATAGAAGAGAAAGAGGCATGAGATCTTTCTCGGCCATCTGCAAGACAGCGCTCAGCAAACAGAACCAGCCTGCCTCTGGGTCTGACTTCTAGCCTCTACAACCGTGAGAAATCAGTCTCGGTGGTTTGAGACACCCAGTCTACCGCATGTTGTCCCAGCAGGCTGAGCTCACGAAGGCCGCAATGGGTACCGAGGGCGGGGTGCTGTTGTAACAAAGACCTAAACGTGTGCAAGCAGCTTTGGGATGGAGTCTTGGGTGTAGGCTGGAAGAGTTTTGAGATGCACACTAGGAAGAGTCAATGTTGCCGTACAATGATGGCTGAAGGTGACACAGGGACGGCTCGGACAGTGTGGGAACAACTGGCCGGACCATCTTCCTCCGGAGGCTGTGAGATCTGCTCACAGCTCTGCTTCCTCTGCGTAGAGGCCCTGTGTCCGCAGCTGGATGCAAGTGAAAGGGCAGAAGGGCCAGACCCTCCAGTGCTCGGCTGCTAGGCTCCAGCTTTCAGAAGTTGGGAGGGTTCTAGAAAGCCAACTTGGTGTCTGTTGGCAGTTTGAAAATTTTTTAATGGAGAATGCAATTTCCTGGGGAAAAGAATCCTGTAAGAGATACCAGCGGGGAAAGTTGAGAGGCAGTGGGCAGAGGGCAAGAACAGGAGCTAGATTAATGTTTAAAGGGGAAGAGTCTTGTTGCACGGTGTTAAGAATTGTCAGAGAAAGTGGCTCAGGCCCACTGCCACTAGAAGACGGGCTGGAAACTGCTTTGTTAGTCTTTCCTGCCACCAAACCCCACCCTCCAACCTGTTCTAATACTTGTAGAAATCTACCAAGGAGTTGATATCTCTGGACGGTGCCTCCAGTGCTGTGCTAACCCTTCTGGGCCACATAGATATGTGAGAGACACAGTTGTATGGTGGTCTCCACTCGTGTGCAAACAAGCACAGAGGCCACAGAGTACACACTGAACAGCACGGCTGAGAACATGCTTCAGACCCTGCTGCTTTGCTGTGTAGTAGAATCACTTGAGCACAGGGCATACCCTATATAAAGGAAATTAGCATCTCTGAGAGTGGGACCCAGACACCAGGCTGCTTTAGTTGCCCAGGTGACTCTACTGTACAGCTAAGTCTAAGAAACCAGGCGGAAGAAAGAGTGCTAGCTCTCACCGAGAAACGTCCGAGCTGCCCATTCATGAGCTGGATAACCATGGGCTAGCCAATAATCGTCCGGGGGCCTGGCTGTTCCGGAGATTTCTGTCAGTCTCATGAAGGGTACTTTACATTCCTGATGATGAGCATAACGACTGACACACAGACAGTGCCAAGCAAAGATGCATTTATTTGAATAATATATGGGGAATACTTTAATAAGCTTATAAGTACAGATATTAATACTACTAATTAATTACTAAGGATTATAATACTTAATAAGGAATGCAGTTTCTAATAAGGTTTATATCATTTGGTGATAATATCAGTAATAATGGTCATGGTGATTCATGTTCCAAGGTATACAATAGAGCAGGGGTGGTGAACCTGTGGCACACGTGCCCAAAGTGGCACATGGAGCAATTATTTCGGCACACGGAGCTGTGAATATCATTAAAAAAATTATTGTTTATGCTCTTATAGACATAAAAATAATCGATACCTCTATCTCACTCGATGGGTTGGCATGCGAGTCAAGCGAGTATACTCTTATTTCATAAACTTTGGCACTCAATCGCCAAAAGGTTCGCCACCCCTGCAATAGAGAGAGCCCCAGTGTTTAACATGGTGACAGAACATAGTGGAGCTCTACACCTGTTTGTTAAATTGATAAATGTTTTGGGTTGATTGGAAGAATCAAAAGCAAAGCTTTTTAGTTCACCTTGAGAAATCGTCTACTTAGTTGTTCTGGTCTCTGTCCATCTGTCCGTATATACCCCTGAGATGCCAGGCCAATAAGCCATATGGCAGAGGGTCAGAAAAGCACAGAGGATGGCAGGCTGGGTGTGGGGAGAGGGGAAGAGGATAGAGATAGAGATAGAGATACAGATACAGATACAGAGACAGATACAGAGACAGATAGGGAGAAGTAGGGGGAGGAAGAGGTAAGGAATCTTGGGAAAGAAGAGGGGCATGTGACAGCAATGACAGGAAGAGGTGCAAGAGAGGTTCAGAGGGTGGAGAGTGACCAAAGAGACAGTGAACTATTGGAAGAGCCCAATGCTTCAAGGAGCTAAGATGACAAGAAAGGTTTTGTGTTATGATGATTTGACTCTTAGGAGATGAGGGGAGAGAGGAGGTTGGAGTTTTAATTGTGCTGAGGAACCACAAGAATGAAGAGAACAGGGTTTCATAGCCCACCCGGAGCCTGTCAGACACTTTGCTGACACTGTGAAAGTCTGGAGGCTGTTCAATCACCTCCCATTCCCAAAACAGCCTAGGCCGGCTGCTCCCTTGGGGCCTCGCATGAACCCTCGTGTCCCACAGCCGGAACCGTGAGCTCGTTCCACTAGTCGGTCTGCAGGTCCTAGCAAGCTCCATCAAACTTTATGAGGCCTGTTATGAGCCAGTGACATGCGAAGCTGGAGCGCTGGAGGGAGGGGGATAGCGGTGGGGGGCTGAGCACAAGGCTGGGACGGGGAACAGGGTAGGGACTCTGGGCACAGCCCGGACTTGGAAGGTGTTAGAGCCCCTCACCGAGCAGCTGGCAGTGCCTGCCCCCCGGGCCCAATTCTCCACGTGAGGACTTGCGCGCTCACACCTGCCCTGGCTGGGCCCAGGCCCTCCCTCTGCAGAGTTAATGGAGCCAGCAGAACCCGGAACCACTTTTGGCCACGACAACACTTTCTTCCCTCCTCGGCCTCACTTCAGTACTGGCTTCTCCTCACTGAGGGGTGCAGTTGCTCCCCGAAAGGGGGCCTCAGAGACGCCTGCTGTGGGGCACCGAGATTTCCAGCACTTTCTCCCCTGAGGTGACTAGCTGGGGCTTCTCTGCTTCCCCATCCATGTATAGACCCACAACTGTTTCCAATGTGACTTTTTGTTTCTACAGATCAAAAACTTGTACAATTTTATATTATTATTATTATTTTGGCTTCACCTGCTGCATTCTGGGAAACAGCCCAGGGTAGGAATCACTGAGACTGTCAGCTCCTGGGGGCTCCGTGTTGCTCCTACAGAGAGAAGCACAAAACTCGTGGGGATAATTCTGCTTGAACTCTTTCCCAAAGCAGTTGCTGCTGAGTCTCCAGAAGCCAGCTCATCTCTCCATGGTGCTACAAACTAGTGTACAAACACACACACATACACACACACATTCAGGTGAATACATGCTTACTCAGAATCTTGCTGAAACAGACCAAATCAGAGTATAGACACAGGCCTTCTTGGTTTTGGACAGTTGGTTCGACACAGACAGGTTTGGGTAGATGCCTTAGACACATCTGAATGCAGGAGGCCAAGGAAGCAGGAAACGTGCTCTGTGAATGTTTTCTCTCCCAGTCCAGTTGGAGGTGGTTAGACCCTGTTTCGGTCTCATGGGAGCTCCTTAAGTTCTCCCACTAATGCTGCAAAATAACAGTCTTGTCCCAACAATTCCCTTTTTAATTCAGACATGATGAGCTGCAGCGGGAAGCAGAACCCAGGCTGCACACTCACCTCGGTGGCCCACTAAGAACCCTGAAGGGGAAACTGGGTCTATGGGCAGGTTACAGAAACAGGGGAAGCAATCGATGCCTTCCTCACTGGGCCTGTCCTGGTTTTCTCTCGCAACACCTACACAACACACACACACACACACACACACACACACACACACACACACAATACCATCTCCTGCCTCCCCTTAAATGTTCTTTACTAAATAAATAAATAAAACTTTAAAAAAAGGGGGAAGCTGGGATGGCTCAGTGGATTAAGTGCTCACTTTGCAGCGCTGGGGACCGAGGATCGAGTCCCGGCCCCGGCCCATGTGGACCCATGTGCTGAACTGGGGAGTTCTGTGCTGAACTGGGGAGTTCCCCCAGTTCAGTTCTCTCTCTGTCTCTGTCTCTGTCTCTGTATCTCTCTCTCTCTCTCTCTCTGTCAAAAAATAAATAAATAAATAAATAAATAAAACTTTAAATGTTCTTTACAAGCTCTTCCTGACACCGCCCCCACCCCCACCTCTGCACATGCTCTCTTATACAATGGCCCTCTTGGGGTACACCTGCAGAAGAACCACATTTCCACGTGCGCCCCGCACTCATACTCTCCCTCCTTCACAGCTTTGCCCACAGCCTCCTTCTTTCCATCCAGTCTGTCCACACACAGCCTTGTGCCATTTTGTCTCTCTGACCTTGAACCTGCTCCCATCTTCCTTTCTCTCAGCCTTTCAGAAAAACATCTCCGCTTCCCTGCCTTTCCCTGACTCCACCCTCCACCATTGCACTTCTCTCTCCCTGCCTCGTAGTAGGCAGCTCAGCCCCCACCCTTCCTGACACTCAGGAAGCTTCTACACAAGGCCATCTTATAAGGACTTCACTGCTCCATCTCTTCCGCTATATTCCGGTCCTCCCAACTGAACTAGGTTTCCTTGTGCTGAAAACATGACTTTGGATTCTGTAACAAGCTCCTTGGCAAATGCATGAGCATTCAGCCAGTCACTTAGAGTAAAGCTAACTGCTAAACAAAACAAAACAAAACAACCCCTCCCCCCCAAAAAAAAAAATTAAAACAACAATTTTTTTTTTTTTGGTTTTGTTTTTGTTTTAAATAGCTAGTTTATGTAAGAACCTAATTAAGGAAGGATCTAGTTGGTGGGCAGTAGTGAGAATAAAGGCAATTCCATGCTGGATAACAAGTTTCTTATCCAAGAGCCATTTTGCAAGTGCTAATGGGAAAGAAATGCCACTGGGGGAAACACGCCTCTGTAAATACCTAATATGGGCTTAGGGATGTACAGTGACCATGTCAAATATAGCAGTATTTACTGCAGCCATCCAAAATACATGCCACATGTGTGATTAATTGGTGAAAGATTATCTACACCATATAATGTGAAACATAGACTATTATGATGAAGTTTAATAGCATCGCCCATCACACGATGATTAATACACAGTCGATGATTCAAATATGGCTGGGCTGTGCTTATAGTTTCTGTATGAGATGGAAATCACTGTAGCCCATTTTACACATACTTCCATATATAACGCCTTTCTGTGCTATGTCAAATCGTTGGATGTGGTCCCATGTGATTGCTCAAATGAAAGTCGCACATGCATAGAGTGCACCGGCAGGCAGGCTCGCAAACAGTACCACGCGCTGCATGAGCAGTTGGGGGTGGCTGAGGGGTCGTGTGGAGCTGGACAGAGAACAGAGAAAGCTCTTTTCCACCTGCCTCTGTAGCGGTGGCCCCTGATTCGCCAGAAAAGATACACAATCGCAAATGATTGCTCAGGGCTTCTTTTGGGGAAAGTTTACATGAATTGACAGGGCAGCATTTAAGACATTATCTAGAGCAGGGCCAGCAGAGAGTACAACTGCCAGGCAAGAGGCAGGCAGCCAAGTTTTGAGCTTTGGGGGGCATGTGGTCCCTGTCATATCTGTTCACACGTGTACTGTGCACTCATACTCTCTCTCCTTCACAGCTACACCCACAGCCTTCTTCTTTCCATCCAGTCTTTCCACACCCAGCCTTGTGCCATTTCATCCCTCTGACTTTGAACCTGCTCCTATCTTCCTTTCTCTCAGTCTTTCAGAAAAACATCTCTGGGGTGAGAAAGCCGTGGGTCATAACCAGTGGACGTGGCTGTGCTCCAATAAAACTTTATGTATGGAGGCTGACATTTGAAATGTACGTGATTTTTATATGGCACTTAATATTGTTCTTCTTTTGCTTGTTTTCTTCAGCCATTTAAATAAGCAGAAACCATTTGTAGTTTGTGGGTGCTAGAAAAAGGCAGCTGGCTGGAGAGGGCTCGAGGCTGCAGCTCGCAGACCTTGAAGGAGCATGCTTTGCTGCAGACATTTACTGGTGCCGAAGTTCTTCTCTGCCCCGCCTTCTCTCTGAAATCCTCCGTCTCCTGTCTCCTTCCCTCCCTTTCTCTTCTCCATCTCCCAGCCTACCCAACCTCCAGGAGTTCTCAAGGGCTTGGTGATATGCCAAGTGCACTCTCTGTATCAATGCAGTGCTTGTTTAGTTGGTGCTATTGTTGTCATTTAGAGTGGGACTTTGTGTTATTAATAATTCTTCTAGAAAGTGCCACTGAAGAAATGCCATCCTAAACATCCTCATCAAAGAAGCTGCTTCCTGCCTACTGAGGACCTGAGTAGCTCCGTGCACCTGCTGGGGGTGGGGTGGGGGTGGGGAGGGAGCAAAAACCTTTCTGTAACAGCACCTTAGCATTGGTGATGTTGCTTTACCTGTTCCCACAACACAACAGTACCAGCCCTTTGCAGAGTGTGTGGAGGGGAGGGTCTGTCCTTTGAGCTCTTGAGCAGGGTCTCACGAAGCACGGGTACAATCCACCACCACCACCACTATCACCACTCCCCCGACAGCACTGCCCTGCTGGGGATCCGCGGAGTCCACTTCGACATTCGCTCTGCAGTGGCGAGCGGGCGGGGAGAGGGAGACATTCATTCAGAGGCTGGCTGCCTCGCTGCCGCTGAGCTTCTCGTCACCAGCACAGGGGCTGGGATTGGACGTGGACGGTCAAGGGTGCTGCGTATGACTGTTGCATGGGGTACGATTTTGCCTCAGGTCGGTCCTGACTTCAACAGGCTATAAGTACATACCCCACATCTAAACGATGTGTGGGGGGCCAAGCAAAGAGCTAGAGTACCCCCACTTTACAGAGAGGGACACTGAGGTTTCCTCAGGAAGTATTATGTCCACAGTTGGAAATGAGAACCAGCTGCAGAAGAAAATCAGGCTCCTCTCTATGACAGGAGTCCTGGGAGGGCGTTACTTTATGTGTCCTCAGTGGGCATTCTTGGGTTCCTATAGCCATAACATTTGCCAAAATGCAACAGTATTGGCTAAATGAATGTCACCTCATACTCTAAGCAACCCCCACCCCCCACCCCACCCAGAGTCTGGGATGGGAGAAATTAGACTAAAATTAGACCTAAAACAAGCAAAACTACAGAACTACAGACAAGTACACACTGTAAACAAAAATGTAAATGCTCCCTGCTGAACGATCCGTGCCTGCAAAAGAGCCCATCAGCAAGGGGATCACTGGTGAAAGTTTGCGCATGTCCACAACATTTGAAATCTCTTTTCATAGTCGGATACTGCAGCAAACCCCCACTCTCTCTCCAACTAGTTATTTTTAACCACAGCAAAACAACAGCAGCATAGCTGTAGGAGTGGGCAGCTGTGAAGGGCTGTACCAATCATCAAACCCCGCTTCTCCTTGCAAGCAGACAAGCAGAGCGTAATTCACGTCCATGGAGAGCAGAGAGCTCATCCCTCCAGGGACCCGAATCCCTCTCAGTATTAAACAACTGGTCAAATCTACTAGAAATGCTGGAAAAACAAAAATGCCTTGCTCCTGTGCACTGCAATTACAAAGAGGTTAGGAAGGATGTAATAAAAACTCACATTATGCGGGCAAGGGCAGAAATCAATATAAAAAATAAAATTGATATGTGGAAAGGGCTAATGATCAGCCAGCGGCAGTTATTATGCATCAAAATATGTGATGCTATGAAGAGCTGCCAGGATTGCCCAGACGCATCTGAGAGGAGCCCCTAGGAGTGTGCAATTTATATTCCTATAACGTACGAGATGTATGTTAAGCAAAGGTCCTCAAATGTTTCACAAACTGAACTATCAAAAGCCAACTATTGACCTCATGTGTTCTTTAGAAAGAGCCTGAACATGCTATGGGTCCGGAAGGCCCCATATCTAGGATGTTGGGGTGAAGAGGTGGATATACCAAATCACAACCTAAAAGCTAGGCCTTGCAAGGTCAACCAAAGCAAACTATGCTTAAGCAACTCTTTAAAGAAATGATTCTGACACTGAAAACGCAAACGAGAATACCTCCTAATCTCCTCATGGTAACTATTTCAATTGAGTCCAACTTTCAGAGCCAGTAGAAAGAGAATGTTGGCATGAACTGCCCGACAGCCAGATCATCCAGGACCCTGGAGGAATGCATTAGTGCTTATTGCAGAACAACCCAACCATGGCCCTAAATTCATGTATTTCTTCACTTGGCAAACGTGTATCGGAATACCTACCTTGCACCAGGCTCTATAGTTGGGGCTGGGGAGCAAAGAAAGACAAAACAAAATGTGATCTCTGCCATTAACTAGCTTACAATCTAATGACAAAACTGACATGAAGGTAATTACAATATAACATAATTATATAAAATCTATAAAAACATATATACCTACTTGCCATCAAGCTCACGGGGTGACTAGGGCCAGATTACTCATATTATTTACAATTCAGGGTGTCTAACCTTTTGGCTTCCCTGGACCACATTAGAAGAAGAATTGTCTTGGGCCACACATACAATACAGTAACACTAACAATAACTGAGGAGCTTAAAAAAAAAAATATATATATATATATATACATAGATATATATATATATATATAGCAAAAATGTCTCATAATGTTTAAAGAAAGTTTATGACTGCGTTGGGCTGCATTCAAAGCCGTCCTGGGCCGCATGCAGCCTGCAGGCCACAGGTTGGACACACTTGATTGACATAAAATTTAAGAGGAGTGAGAGTCTAGGACCAACGCTTCATCTTCCAGGAAGATCAGGGAAGGCTTCCCAAGGAGGCTAATGTTGAAGTTTCCCAGAAGGGCACACAGGGCTGGAAGCGTCCCAGCCAGAAGAGACAACATCCACAAGGCGTGGCGATGAGAAAGCACAGCACATGCGCGCGACTACTAGCCGGTCAGAGGCTTCTTGGGGGAACTGAACGATGTGAGACTCTCCACTAAACAGCACCTGCCACTAAGAGGGTCATTGCTTCTTCGGGCCCTGACTGCCTTTCTCCTTTCGGGAGCCATGGATGCCCTAGGCAACCCCTTGCAGATCCGCGTGTGACCTCTCCACACCCGCTTTCCTTACATGTCCTACATCCATCCTTACCTAGCCAATGGCCTGTCCTCACAGGAGTGACAGATGACACTCTGGTTTTCCAGCCAGGAGCCAGAAACCAGCCAAGCAGACTGGCCTCCATTCATGATCTGGATCACAGCCAGGGACAAACACTAGTGGTCATAGGATCCAAGCATATTTCCCTGCTGGGATGTCTAGTGCCCAGGGATCTCTGTGGGTCTACTGCTAGAAACCACGGGCCTCCTGCCACGTCTCTTAACCTCTTTGGACCTTGGTTTCCACATCTTTAGAACAGAGAGATTGGAGTAGGTGATTCCCAAAGTCTTTTTCAGTTCTAACATTCTTTGAGATATTGCTACTCAGGGGACATAATGGGTCACCAGACGGTCTGATGGGAGATTATTCTAGAACAAGGGTTGGCAAACTATACCCCACAGGCCATATCTGGTCTGCAGCCTGTTTTTTGTATAAACCACAAGTTGAGACCAGTTTGTACACTTTTTAGAAAGAAATGAAAATAAAACAAAGAAGAATATGTGAACGAGACTATACTATCTTTATAGAGGACTTAGCCATTTAACATTCTGGTAAAATAGTATCTCCTAACTGCTCAGGCACCATGGTAGATTAAACATGGCCACAATTTTTTCCACATTCTTCACATTGAGAGCTGGGCTTGTGTCCCAAGCCCTTGGCTCTGGGTGGGCCCTGTGATTACTTCATTCAATAAAATACTGGGAATGTACACAAAGCCAGTGATGGGGCTCAGGCTTTGAGAGATTGACAGTTTCCTCTTCCTGTCTCTTGGAACATGCTCTCAGAGCCTTGAGTTGAATCCCCAGAAAGGTGACAGACCTATGAAGTGAAGCCATCCTGGGCCTTCCAGACCAGCTGATCTCCTAGCTGAATACCACCAAGGGACCTCAGCGAGCACCGCAGGGAACAGAATCGTCCGTCAAGACCTGCCCAAATTCTAAATCCACAAAATCTGCACGTATAGTAAAACGGTTGCTTTTTGACCTTCTAGTTGGTTACACAGCAATGGATAACTGGAATAGGATCAGTATGGGGTGCTTGCCTCTTCTGTCAGGGGCAGGGGGGCAGAGGGCTGGATCTATATTGTAATAAGGCCCTCCAAGTGATTCACATTCTCAAACAAGGTTGAGAATTAATATTCACACTGGCTCTGTTCTGGTAGCATGATTTTCCACAATACGCTTTAGATTGTGAAAAAAGCCCTTAGATTTTTCTATCATGCTGTTTGGGGGACTCTAGGTATGGTTGGGCTCTGCTCAGCCTACTCCCTGATGCTGGTCATCTCCAAGATAATGAGTTCCTTCTTTGGACAGAATACTACTTGAGACACAGTAGGGACTGGATCAATTGTCAACACTTAAAGGCCAGGAAATGGTGTTATTTGTCACCGTATCTCTAGCAACTAGCATAGTGCCTGGCCAAGTACAAAGTAGTTGCTTAATATACGTTTATAGACTGAAAGCAGATAATAATAATTTCCATAAATTTATTGAGCATTTACTCCTTGCCAGCATCATACTGTTTTACACAGATCATTTCATGCATTCCTTACAACAATCTCATGAAGTAGACATCATTAGCTGTAACTTAAAAGTAGCAAAACTGGGGAAGCCTGGATGGCTCAGTGGGTTAAGCGCTCACTTTGCAGCGCCGGGGACCCGGGATCGAATCCCGGCCCCGGCCCGCGTGGAACCATGTGCTGAGCTGGGAGCTCCCCCAATTCAGTTCTCTCTCTCTCTCTGTATCTCTCTCTCTCTCTGTCAAAAATAAAATAAATAAAAATATTAAAAAATAAATAAATAAATAAATAAAAAGTAGCAAAACTGAAGTTCAGGGGATGCATTTGCCCAACATAGCTGGTAGAACAGCTATTCAAACAGGGTCTGTCTGACTTCATCACTCATCCGGGGCCCCTCCATGTCCAACTACACCACAGCACTGAGCCTTGTGGGGAAGACAGTCACAGTGCCTGCCTGTGAGGGGCATCAAAGCCAGGGGAGCCAGGGCCCACCTGCACACCCGGAACTGTGCAGAGCAGGTGGTGCACATGGCCCAGCTGGGTCAGCAGAACGCTACAGGGATCCCTGGGAGTGGTACTGTTTACTACTGCTGCATAGCAAATAACCACAAACACAATGGCTTCAAGAAACCCGTTTATGAGTTCGCAGTTCTGTAGGTCACAGGTCCTAGCACAGCTGGGTTCTTGGAGTAGGGCCACTACAATCAAGGTGTTAGCCAGGCTGCTTTCTTGTCTGGAGTTCAGAGGCCTGGTCTGCGCTCACATGGTTGTGGCAGAATTCCGCTCCCTGTGGTCACAGGACTGACTAAGGTTCCTGTTTCCTCGTTGGCTAGCAGCCAGGGGCTGCTCTCAGCTCCTAGACGTCACCCATATCCTTCGTCCACTGGCCCCTGCATGTTCAAAGTCAGCAATGGGCAATCTCCCTGATGTTAAATCCCTTTTACACGTCAAACTCTTAAAGAAGAGCCCAGTCCCTTTGAAGGATTCCTCTGATTAGGCAAGCTTTACCCAGGACACTCTCCTTTTCTGAAAGTCTACTGATTCGGGATCTTAATTCCCCCTGCAAGATCCCTTCATAGCAGCAGCTAGGTTTGTTTTTGCTTGAACAGGTGGGAGAAGGTGTGTGTACACGCAAGGATGGGGATCTGAGAAGCAACTAGAATTCTGTCTGCACAAGAGCACAGAGCCAGAGCAGACGAATAGAAGTGGCTTCACAGGTGTGTCCTCTTGCAAAGACCTTATCTTCCTCTGTGCTTAGCAGCTAGAGACCCAGAACATTATGGTAGATAATTATGCGGTGGCTTCTCAATCTGAGAGCAGTATTTAGGAAAGAGGGGTGCTGGTCCCTAAAACAGTGATTACATGTTAATGTGCTGAACAAGGATAGAGAAGCTACAAGGAGGAAGCCCCACCTTTCTCCTCCTCCAGGTCCCTGTCTTTCTCCCCTTAGTAAAGGTCTCTGCAGAGAGCTTGCGCCTGAGAGGTGCGAGCGGGCCTGGCTGGGTTGGCCTGTCCCCAGAGCCCTGCGCTTTCCCCAGCACCTGCTGCTCTGGGATGGGGAGCTGATTGCTGAATGAGGAATTCTCTTTCTTTTTTCATTTTCCAGCCCTCTTTAGAAACGTGCTGCTACCTTTCTTCTTTTGAGACTTAAAAATAGAAAGAAAAAAGAAGATTCTTCTTTCATTCAGAGGGGAAAAAAGAAAAAAATATAACCTCACCTAACAATCTGATCTCATTCCTGGGGATGATAGTAATAATTGTTTTAATTAATTTAATGTCTGACTTAGAAGTAATTTCATTTCTTCCTTCACTAGACAATTCTGTCTCCAGTGAAGCAAAGCTTCAGGAGATAATAGCAGGCTGGGTGATGTGATCAGATCAAGGAAGTTTTTGCTCTCTTGGGGACCGTTTACTTCCTGCTGGGAGGGGAGGGGACCTGAAGAAGGATCCTGAAAATGAGTGTCCCACTCAAAGACAACAGAGGCATTCCTGTGGTCAGAGACCAGAGCCATGCCTGAGGTCCTCACGGAGCCGTAATGGACAGCTGCCCTCCACATCACGTGTTGTAGGGGCTGCATAGAATCTGGGAAGAAGGGTGCATACGGCGAAATCGCCATGAAAAAATAGGTCTGCGGGGTGTGGCCGGTGGCCATGCATGAGGAAGAGGTGATGGCAGCCACAGGGCATTTGCAAGGGGAAGGCTAGGATTCTTAGAGAGCAGAGCAAGCAGAAAGAGCCTGAAGATTGTCCTGTGACCCAGGATGGGTCCATAAGTTAGTACTTTCCAAAGGGACTGCTTGTGGGGAGGAAATGTGACGAACAGCTGATCCTGTGATATGAGGCTTCAGGAGTCGTTCTTCTAGGTTGATTACAAGGTGCACAGCGTTAGTGAGGTTCTCGGTATGTGTGCATGCGAGTATGTGTGAGAAAGTCCATGTGAGTGTATGTGTGTGCAAGTAGGTGTGAAAGAGAGTACGTGTGAGGCTCAGTGTGGGTGGGGGCGTGTGTGCATGACGTGGGGAGGAGTCATGACATAAGGCAGGTGCTTGAGTGGCCTTCATGCCCTTATGACAGACTACTTCACAGGAGGGAAGACAAGCTATACTGAGAAGGTTCCAGAGGTTTACGTGAGAGGAACAACAATGGCAACGAAAAGCCTGTAGCCCCAGAAACAGAAAGAAGTGCATATATCTAGATGTTAATATTCAGATAGAAGCTGCAAGAATTAGACATTGAAGTTTGCCAAATCATTTCTTCTGCATAGACACTGCTCATACCCTACCACTCACAGACCATGGGTTCTTCTTAAACGTGTCTCTTGAGGGTCAAAGCCTAATTTTATAAATACTAATGTGTGCTCTCTAGATTTTTTTCTTTCTTTCACATTTACTCATATTAAGTATAGTCCTCCTTTTTCTTGTCCTTAAAATCCCCAAGGAAAAGAAATGACTCATTCATTCGACAAACATTTCCTTCTGATCCTTTGGCTCCATTTCCATTTTCTGCTCGGCACTTCTCGCTATGTAACATATTATGTTTTTACTTTTATCTTATTTGCTTCCTGGCTCCTCAGCCACAACGTAAGCTCTGCCAGGGCAGAGCGCCCCGTCCATGGTTTTGCACTGCGACATCCCTAGTGCCTGACACATAGTAGGTGATTTATAAATATCTGTTCAGGGCATGAGTAAATGTCAGGAACGCCTAATATGAAGAAAATAAATGAGATCACTACCCTTTCTTCAGTGCAAATTGGTGGTAGGATCTGAACTATTAATATATGCAAATGACTAGTGTGCAGGTCACAACAGCCAATAGCAGTTTATCTCTGTAGCATGTTGTGGGCATCCTCTGTGCAGATGGATGTGAGAAAGAATTGAGGGGTGTGCCTTGTACTGAACCAAACAGCAAGCAACAGGGGAGACCTCACAGAAAAGGGACTGTTGGAGTGGGTCTTTAAGAGCACCTGGAATTTTCCATAAACAGGGCCCACTGCTCCTCTGCAGGAGCAGAGGAAGGGGCCCTCTGGGACAGGCCGAAGGTGCACGGCAAGGTCAAGACCCAGCGTGCCCCCACTTAGGAACCCAGATCAAAGGGTAGAAGAGGCTAGGCCAGAGTGTTCGAAGTGTAGATCAGCTAACGACTGGGGGATTTGTTCTGTAGGAGCCTGGGAGGTTTTTGTTTGTGTTTTGTTTTGTTTTTAATATTTCAGGCAGATTGGCAATGAGATCAAACTGGCAATGGTGGCAGAATAAAGGAGAAATGAGAAGGGAAAAAACTAGAAGCAGAGCTAGGAAGGTCCTGCAATGGACCCTGCCAGGCAGTGGATTCAGCACTTAGAAGGACTGAGTGGGGATGGGTGAACCCGTGAAAAGAGAGTGGGAGTCAGGAGAAATCTGAGCTCTGGCTGTAGCAGCCGGGTGAAGCGTGGCACCATTTCCACAGAGAATAGAGCAGAACGGGCGCGAGGTGACAGGTCATCATCTTATTTGACTACATGCTGTTGAGGGATCCACATGGTCTTCAAGAAATACTTCCTCCATCCCCCTTCTCTCTCTCTCTCTCACACACACACACACACCTTCTCTCAAAACAATAAAATAAATCTTTAATAAAGAAAGAATTCCTGTCCTCAGAGTCCGAGAAAGACTCAGGTCTGCTGTAATCTGTACACGGAACCACCACAGATATGATTTCACGGTGCAGTCGTGGTTCCTGCCTCTCAGTGTGCCTGCCTCTGTGTCCACCAGCCTCCAACCTTTGCTTGTTATTCCCTGCTGATCCGTGTGCCCTTTCTATAAAGACATCATGTCTCCATGCTTTATTGTAAAACTGAACACAGCACAGTCAAGGCACGAGGGAGATACCACCCCCACTTCCACCCCTTGCTGCCTGTTGGCGTGAACTGAACGCAACTAAAGATACAAAGAAAGTCAAATTTTCTGAAATTTTTATATTGTTTAAAACTTTCTTAGCTTAATTCCTGCTAAGAAACTTCAGGAACAACAACAAAAATAGAAATTAAATTAAAACAAAGGCTTCTTTTGTTTCTGAGAGATCTTGCCTCTCTCTGTAATTAGTGTATTCAGCTAATTACCATCAGTAGAACCCAAGTGAACTCATAATCCCTGGTGGTTTAAAAAAAATGCTGGGGGTGCAGGGGAGGGGGGCACAGATGAGATGGCATCACTCTCCACTTCAGTTAGGGACCTCTGGAAAGGACCAGTAACAATGAGACTTAGAGACCGGGGTGTGGGTGGGCTCAGCCTTGACAAAAGGGCACATGCGTCCTTCCCATGTCACAGGAGGCTCCCACTGTGAGAGCGACTGTCTTTTCAGATGGCCTATTACTGGAGGATTACAGTTTTAAACATTAACTAGACCCCTTATGAGAGGAACCAGATTGAAAGCAATACTTGCTTGGGTTTCTCTACCTTGCAAACAGGGCTCTGAAAAGGCCTTGCAGAACTAACCCATGAATCGTGCAGGAGAGGAGGAAGTCCGGATGAAGGAGAGGCTGCGCAATAAGCTCCCCAAGTTGCAGGAAGGCTACTCATTGGCAGGAGCTGAAGGACAAAGGCTCTTCTGCCGCAGGAAGTGGTGGTATATACAGAGCAGACAGCCAGCCATCTGAGGACCGGGGACTTTTGGGAGGGGGTGAGATCTGCGTACAAGGAACAATGACAGAGGCCAAGAGCGGCATCCTGTGGATTGTGAAGCAGCCCTGTAACAGGCTGGGAACGCGGTGCACGGCGGGGTCAGGACGGGCACGTGGAGAGCTTGTGTGCAGACACCGGTCACGTCAGTCTTGGACACCCCCAGCCTTTTCTCCTCGCACCTAGTGTGTCAGAGTCATAGAGATGAGTGGTGATGCCAGTCTTCTGACTCAGCCCTCACAAAAGCAAAGCTAGAGGGCCCAGGCAGGCCATGTGAGTGAGTGAACTCAGCTGGCTGAGAAAAACCCACTTATCTGGACCTCACAGTTCCTGAAAACATGGCTACAGACAAATATTTCTCTCAGTTGGCAAATCTGCAGGTGAGAGGATGATACAGGGCACTGGCACTCAGCTTCTGTGGCAGAAGCCAACGGGGGGTGGTGGCAGAGGTGGCAAGCTGGACAGTTTATGGTATTGATGGGGCCACACGGCCCACAACCCATTGTCAGCAAAGGAGCCTAAATGTGACCGCTGCATCTGATTTTCTTAAAAAACTATGCTAATTTCTATATGATGGCGGCCAATGTTTTATTACTTGGAGTTTTTAAAGATAGAAACAGAACATCTGGGAAGGTTGATTCAACTCCTATGCAGTCAATTTAACATCTCTGATCTGGTCCAATACTCTTTCGTTGTAGAGGTGAGGAAACAGATCTGGGGAGAAGTATCTTGCCCGCTGCTACACTGTGAGCGGGGGGCCAGACTACACACAAGCCTGGTTCCCCGCAAGTCCAGGCCTCCTGCCATTTTCCACTGTTCTAGGCCCCTTCTCTGGACGCCCTAGCCTTCCCCTCTGAGAATGAGGTTCGGCTTCGATGCAGTCCCCTGGCTGTCAGCGGCGTCACTGCATTTGCCAAACCCAGGAGGCCTGGGCACTACCGTCCTCCACCTGCCAAAACAGGACAAAGTATCTCACCCTTCCTTCAGCACCTGTAATGGATTGAATGGCGCCTGCCCCTCACGACATTCCTGTCCTAACCCGCAGAACCCACGAATGCTATGAATGCTGTCTGATTTCGAGAAAAGATCTTTGCAGATATAATTATGGTAAAGATGTTTAAATGAGATCACTCTCATTAGTCCTGAAGCCCAATGACAAGTGTCGTTATACAAGGAAGACACAGTCAATAGTTTAGTGGTTATCTGAGGGTGAAGGGGAAGGTGGGTGGGAGAGCTGAGTAGGGAGGGGGCATCACCTATATGTGATGGAAAGAGCTGACTCTGGGTGGTGAACACATGATGCAATACATGGACATGCCGAATTGTACATACTTCACTCTCAATAAGTAATAGTTATTAAATTATTATCATTGTTAATTGCCCTTGACTCATCTCCTGCTTTATTATACAAAATTTTAACTCAAATATTCTGTAAGAGGATATCACAAAAATTATCCAATCACCAGTTTAATTTCTCTTTTTATACTTATAGAGAGAAATGCAATTCCATGCAAGAAATAAGCACTATTTCAAATCCTCCTTTAAAATCACTTGTTGTGAGGGTGCAGAAATTCACTCCACATATAATATTCTTTCAATTGACTTAGAGATGTGAAGGCAGACTTGTTGGGGGGAGGGGGGGGATCTATAAAGGCTGTACTCACTAATCCACCAGATATTTATGAAGGAACATCTCCAGAATCAATGCCAAGCACAGTAATTGCCCCAAGAGCTAGGCGGAAAAGGCTGTGGGATTTAAACAGAAAAACACAGTAAAGTTTGTTAATTAAAAATTAAGTGTGAATGCAAAAGAGGGGGTTTGCCCTGACAACAGGAAGTGGGGTTGGAGGTGAGGGGGATGAGTGCTGGGGAGAAACGCAGAGTGTGAGGAGAGGCTCTGTGAGGAGGTAGCCTTCCAGGTGAACCTTAAAGAAGCCAGATTTTGACACACGGAGCAAAGGTCTCCTAGACAAAAAGATGGAGACTGAAAAATTCGACATGCCTGTGGGAAGCAGCAAAGGAGGCTATTCTGATGGGGCCAAGGGTGTATAAAAGTGAATATTTGATTTGATATTGGAAAGAGACCTCCAATATGACCTGAGCATTTCGAGCCTTATTTGTCAGAGAGTGATGTCTTTCATACCCTTAGTAGAGAAGAGATATGATCAGAAATAGGCATTTATAATGTAGGTATGTGACCCGTGTTGTGGAAATGGAGACAGAGAGACCAGTTAGCAAGCTAGGTGATAACCTAGGTGAGCGGGACATGAATGATTAACTGGCAGGGAGGGAGCGGGGTGTGAAGGGAGCAAAAGATGAGGGAACTGAAGAACAATTAACTGATTGGTTGTGGTGGGCCAAGTGGAGAGAAGTCAAAGCTGACTCTGAAGTTTTAGCTCCAAATGCCTAAGAAAATCTGCAGTTACCTGAACGAGAAACATAGAACAAAGGGAAGATTTTTCTGGAAGAACTGATATGCTTAGTTTGGGATGTATGGAGACATGCATCTTGCAAAAACAAACAAACAAACAAAAAACAACCTTTAGTTTGGAAGAAAATTTGAGCCTGAAAACTGAGAAGAATAGTATTCTATGTGAGGGTATACCAGTTGTTAGTGTTGAGAAAACTTCAAGATTACTAAGAAAGAACGTAAAGGAGATAAGGACCAGCTCTTGAAGACAGAATCTAATTTCATGGGGGAGGGAGTCAAAAATGACATTCAGAGAAAAGACAGCATGATAGCTAGAAAGAGAATAGGTCCAATATCTCTGAAGTCTTTGAAACTGAAAACATGGTATTTTGCCAATGCTGCTTCTCTGTCAAGGACACCTACCCCACCCCTTCCTCTCCATCTAGTCTAGCCAATTCTAATACATCCAGGGCTCAGTGTAAATGCCACCTCCTCCGTGAAGCCATCCTAAAGTGTCTCCTAAGAAAAGTTAATCCTGCTCTCTCTCTTTAATTGTCTTTCTCACCCTACATTATCCTGGCTTCTAGCCATGTGTTCACATGGTAGGCATTCTCTATCTGCTTGTTGAAGAGTACCATGGCCAGTGTTGAAAGTACACGAGAAGACTAGCCTTGGGTAGCAGCATGATGCTTTTCTTCTACGACAGGAGAGAAAGGAGGACCTCTAGGCTCAGTATCTAGGACCTACAGACTTTTCAAGGTATCGCAAATTATCTGAGACCAAACGTTAAAAAGAAAAAAATAACCTCCAAACTACAAAAAGAAAACTGAAAAACAAAAATTAATGTTTCAATGTTTACAAAATTTATTAAAGTTATTGCATCAAGTAGTCAACTGTTATTCAAATCAGGTCTTCTACAAGCATGTACAAACATGATTTAATGTGGGGATATAAGTGCATTAAATACATACATGATACACAAACATGTCTGATACTGTTTGAGGTGATGCTTCCAACAGGAAGTGGAGAGGAGGGAAGTAACAATACAGAGTTCACAGGCCCTCTGTGCTGGCCACTTTATCTCACACAAGTACATCATTGAAATAAAGGTGTGAGGTTATGATAAAGACTGAGAAATGAATGCCATAAGCATGTACTCTTCCTCGAGATTACCTTCAATTCATCCTTGTTTTACAATGAATGAGATGGAGGCCATTCTACCAATCCTGTCCTTGGCCTAGAGAACAGTCATCTATTGCCCGTGCATCCTACTGACCTCAGCCCAAGCCTCACAAGTAACAATTTAATTATTATAAACTATAATTCACTAATAAACAGGTGTAGAAAAAATAATCTCTCATAAAGAATAACGATAATGTTTACAGAAACAAGCCGTGAGTTGCTGGACACCTTGCTAGACAACTTCCAATCTATAGCAAATCTACATCCTTAGTTTTCTTGTATTGACAAAATACGTTAACAAAGTAATAGCAATATAGCTACTAAAAAGACGGTCAGCCTCGATGAAGCTTTAAGGATTTCGCAGGGTGAAGCAGTGTCTTTTGCCCTAAAATAACTTTAATAGAGTTTTTAAAAATTAATTTCAGATTTAAAAATTATTAAAAATGGGACTACATGCACAAAGTATTATTTCATTTATGACAATCCCAAATCCTATTTCAAAGCCAATTTTCAATGTATGGGTATTTGTTCATGAACATCTGGGTCATATGAGGATATTCGCATTAAAATTACCACAGTTTGTGGAGAAAATTAACTTTCTGAAGTATCCCATAGGTAGAAAGGCTTTTTAAAAATTAACATTCAATTTTCTAAAAATTTTTACTGGGTTTTCCTAAGACTGTATACTTAAATAAAATAGATATCATATATGTTAAATGTATGTAAAGTTAAATTATATAGTGTTTAACATAATTAAGATAGATAATTTTATATTATGTATCTGATATTATATCAATGTCTCTACATATGCATCTTTTTCTCTGGTTATTTGAAATTAAAAAGTTCACTGGTGTTTTATTAATGTGTCTCAGAGAAGAGAAAATCAGAGCTGACTGCCTTCACTGGCAATTGACCGCAGCCACATTATTTTCAAATTTTCTTTGTGAAATTGCATTTATGAAAAGCAGCAGCCTTGGGGGAGGAGAGGGATGACTATTACAGAAAACCAAAGTGAAGAGGCAGAGATGATGTAGGACCTCAATGATTACTTGGAAGGGCGAACAGAAGGCCAAGCCTAAGTTTTGGAATAATCAAGCATGATCTCAACTTCTCTGTGTTTTTCTGAATATAAAAATGTACCATGGAGTATGTCCCTTCTCCGAAACCACATCAAAGAATCAAGAACATCTGTCTGCTTCTTCATAGGCTGGGAGTCGGCACAGGGCACATGGTGCGGAGTGACGGAGTCAGGCTGGAAGGCTCTAAACGCTCTATTTGCACTTGGATGGCTCTCTCCATCCAATAGAAGTTTTGTAGAACTATTAACAATAAACAGGCTAAGTACAATGTACTGACTGTGCTTCAAAAACTTTTTAAACTACTTAGAGTCACACACATCTGGGAAGAGTTCCATTTGCAGAGACCAAACTATTATTACATTAATTGGGTGAATATGCATTTTAAATATTACATGTTAATGAGACCAAGTAAAATTTGGTCATTTTAACAACTGACCAGGCATGCTAATGCTGGGACTCTATGTACAAAGGAAGTCCTTAATTGGGTTGGTGATTTGCATAATTAGGGTAATTTTCTTGGTGCTCTGCTTCACTCTGACCATAAAACTCACTAGACCACGGAGGAGGGTCTGCATGTCAATCGGAATGATGGCACACCTTGACCCTTCCTGTGCCCCAGTTGCACTTACAGGGTATCTGGTTATCTGCTCTGTGGTCGGGAGTGTGTCCCAATATATTAGATCACTGAGAACTTTTCTCTTGTGTTCAGTTTGGGGAAAGATAGGGTCAGAATCATTACTTTCCACAGTCTTGATTTCTTGAATATGCTCACTGAGCTCAGAGGAATGGTATGGAAGGGAGGCCAAATGAGTAGACGAAGTAGGAGTTTGAACAGGCTTTTGATCGAAGCCTTGTGGCTACCTAGTTGTATAAACACTAACCAATCATGGACCCTCTCCAGCCCTCAGAAGACCCCAGGTAGAATGATCAGAACTAGGGTGAAGGCCAAGGAAATGGATTCTGAGTCCGATTAGATAAAGCCATGCTAAACTTATTGGGATGAGTCAGATGAAAAGACCATTTTTCCATGACAAAATGAATGGCCATTTCGTATGGCTGAATTTAGTTGCAAAGTGTGTGTTTTGCTGGAGTGTCCTAACCAGGTCTCCTCTTTAGTAACAGGATCCAGTTGGGGAAGGTAGAGAGGCCTTAGAGGTTCCAATGCTGATTCCTTCCAATATATCTTATTTCCTCATCAAATGTTGGTGTTAAATAAAAACTTCACAAGTAAAACCTAGTTTAGCGTTTGATAGCTATGAACAGCTTAGGCACACTGAATCTGATGGATTTCTCATAGCCCCATCAGAGAATGACCCATTATCATTCCCTGGCTTCCAACACATGGCACTATCTTATTAATCTCCCATGGGTGGTCCATTCCTTTTCCAACTTCCTAAATGGCTTTTCTAGGTTGGTTGCTTGTTTAAGGGTGAGTATTTCTCAGGGTTCAAGGAGTATTTCTCATTCTTTTTCTCCACCTGAGAGACATCATCCATTGTTATACATATGACCTTCACATTTCTATTGCATACCTTGACCTTCTCCCTAAAGTCCACATCTATCATTCAAAGTGCCCGCCAAACACTGGTACTTAATTTTCTAGCATCACCTCAAACTCAACAACTTTATAGTCAAATTCATCATTTCCTTTACTTCCTCCATTCATCCCTTGTGCCTACTTCTTCTGGCTTTTCTACTTCACTTAAGAGCGCCATCATTCTCCCAGCAACCTAAGTTCAATATGGTGCCATCGTCTTGGACTCTTTTCTTCCTTGTTTTCCACATTCAATCAGTTATCAGGGCCTTCAGATTATTCTTTCATAATTTTCCTCTACCAATAATGTCAGAGAATGGAGGCAGTAACTGGATAATTTACCCATTATCACTTGAGTGCACTATTACTTCACTAGCCCAAGCAACACTCAGATAATTTCCTCCATGTTTCATGTCATTTGTGCCCTAGACTTTCTCCTTTGTGTGGCAAGAAATATTAAATTCAAGGATGTCAGGTAAAAAAACAAAAACAAAAAAAATAAAATAAAAAAACAAGCAAACAAAAGCTTCCTTGTGGCTGTTCGCCCTGAGGTTACTGGGCTAGGAAACTGAGGTTGAGAGGGGCTTTGTAGTTTACTCAGGGAATCAAGACCTTAAATTTGCAACATTAAATAAATGGGAAACCCAAAGGAATTCCCAGGAAGAGCAGAAAACTCTATGGAGGAAGACAGATTTGGCCCTGAGATCCCAATTTGCTGTAATTTCAAACATTATTTCAGCCCTCAGGACAAAGAAAGTGATGCATTGCAACTGTCAAAAAATAAAAATTGAAAAACTCTACTCGATTTCCTTCTCTATTTCTTCTTTCTGAGACAAGGTAGAAGTACAAATTGCTAATTTTAGACTGGGTGGATGGGGAAAATCATATAAAATTTTAAATAAGTAAACTCAAGTAATTAGATGATTGGAAACATGGTGCAAATGTGACCGTGGACACAATGGAAAAAAGTGGTCACCATGGAGACATTCAGCATGGTTAGGTTTCAGCAATTTGTTATGAAACTGTTATGATAATCAAGTATACCCATCATGCGTGTAAAGATTATAAGGAAGATGAAATCAGTGGAGACAAGGACTAAGTATATCAATATGTGCATTAGAGAGAGTGACAATGTGTAAGTTATCAAAACCTTGTATGGTCAAGCAATGACTGTCGTCTTCATCCCCTGGCATGTTATTCCTAAGGGGGCAATAAATACAGAGGTTCAGAGAAGGGAAATTCATCCCAGGCACACTTGGCTGCGAGATTTTTGCTCTGCAATTACCATGTTACTTACTTTTTAGGCTTCAATTTCTTTATCTCTATAAAATGGGAATTAATGGTAATGCCTCCCTCATAGGCTGTGAGAATTTAATGAAATAATGGATGGAAAGCACTTAACTTTAGTAAACTTTAGTAAGTGCTCAATTACTCATAGCTTTTATTCAGTGTTACCGCTTCATTTTTATGTAAATATGCACCAAAAAATCAAGTCAAGCTGGGGACAGTGCTATTGGTAGACAAATACTTGTGCTTCTTACCCTAGAGTCATGGAGACATAGGTGGAACATAGCTAGATATTGATGCATGTTGCTTTATGAGTTGGTCACCACTTCAGCAGATGAGTTCAGAGCTCTTCGGTGTTTCAGCACAATCATTTCGTGTGTCTGAACAACCTAAAACACATTCTGGCAAATCATCTTCCCTGTTAGCCCATTATAATATGTTGTTGAATGCGCTCATGGAAACATGACACGTGTCAGTCCTAAGCCTTAGGGTGAGTCTCATTTGACTCAGAGAGCCATGCGCAGTGTCCAGCCAGAAGCAGCTCTCCCTAACGCCCATGTGAGTGCTGATTCTCAAGGACGAGACAAGACGATGCCTGAACACAGTCTACTGGAACCGCTCCAAACCGTCACAGGGCGCGCCCACGGGAAATGCACGATCCCGAAGAGGAACGGGCCGCAAGTGGCTTCTCCTGTGTTTCCTTCTAGTGACATGAATGGAAGTGGGGGTCCTCTTTTCGGGGACAGCGTTTTACGACACCAGATATTAATTATCCAATACTATGAGCAAAGTGTTGGAGAGGAAGCCATGAAACTTTAGTATTTCATAAGGAGAAGGCTTCCAAGAGGTTAAAGAACTTCCTGCAAATTATAAATACATGTACATTATTATTATTTATTTCAGAGATCAGAATTCATTAAAATTAAATGAGCCATTAATGGGCTACTTTGTGGTTTATTTTTGTAGCATCATTAAATTTGAGAGTGGGTACATACATTCCCTTAAGTATGCTGCAGGCAAGATGGTTTCAGGTTTTTTTTTGTTTTGTTTTTGTATTATTATTATTGTTGTCTCATTAGAAGCAAATGAATTATTCCTAGTGAATTATCAAAGGCACTAATGGTTGTATCTTGGTTCCTCTTTTTCACTAACTAGCTCAAGTATAAAAACTTTGTATTTTCTGGAAAGCTTTTTTTACTTTTATCTATTTCTTCTGACTTCAACTGAACTCAAATAAACCCTGCCATACTTCACTGAAGGTTAGAAGGAGTGAGGAGAACTTTGGAAGAGTGTAGCGGTGGTAACAGCCCTCCCCGCTCCTGCCCAACACCAGCAGAAGAGGGTCCAGTAAATAAATCAAGTCAACACCATGGCTCCGTTCTTTTATCCTTTTATAGACAGCTTAAATTAGCCTTAAGTTCCCTGAGGGGAGAAATAAGGTCTGTTTCCAAGCTGTGTTCAGGATCTAGCACCTTGCTTAATCACTGTTAAATAGTAACAGTGCATTTAAATGGCCTATTTTCAGAGCATCAGATTAAATTATTCTGATAATTAATTGGTTGATCTCATATTTCACTTATATTGTCAGGTTATTATTTTTCCCTTTAGGGCTCAAGACACCACTGACAGTTCAAATACTTCATTAATTACCAAGTCTGAGATTCTGCATAATCTTACTATAACTATTTTGATATCATATTTATTGAGGACCAGCGTGTATTAGGAGTGATTAAGAGCAGAGAATCAGTTTCAACTTTTTGCACTAACACGTGCATCAGGTCTCTGCTCAGATTCCAATGGAAGGGGTGCTTGGCTTGGCAGAGCACAGTCTTCAATTAGGTTTAATTGGTCAGACATTAAACTGTAAGTTTCATGTAAGTGATCAATAAGAGGTTTATAACATTGGATCAAATTTCTTTTTCACCAGCCAAATGTTTCCTGTTAAGTGGCTCACCCTATCTTCCTCAGTTAGGTAGCTGTGATATACAACTAACCCATTCATTACACTTTTAGAGGGAACAAGGCAAACTGGTTGTTTTCAAGAGAAAGGGAAGAGAGAGAGGATTTGAAAATCAGCACAGGTCAAATGGTTTAAGGAACTGTGAGCATGTAGCCTGGCAAACAGAAGAGGAGATGAGACCTAAAACCTATACACAATCTATGTAAAGAGATTCCATAGATAGGAAATGGGTTAATGTCATGTAATGGAACTCAGCTCAATGTGTTACAGGGAAAGAGAATGTGTACTATATAAGAAAAAAACCAAATGAAATGTTAGAATAATATATACATTAGGGAGCCTTATACAGGTAGTCTCTTGTCACTCAAAAAGGCATTAAAGAGGCTAGATTTTTAAAAATTCAACAAATAATTATGAATCCCTATTATGGGAGACACATTTATAAATAGAAGTGAAAAGTCAAAGTGCAGGCTGTCAAGAAGCTTGGTTTTGAGTGTGTGTGGTGGTGGTGGTGGTTCAGGGAAGTAACAGTAAATAAGCAGGCCGACTGCTATGCCACAGGTCATGGTGAGTGTCACTCTGGTGTCAGGGCCGTGAGCGAGGTGGCGCAGGGCTGAGCAGTCCCCGGATTTATGGGGCAGGTAGGAGTGTGAAGGTTCTAGTCTAAGTGCAGAGAGAGCCTTTGGAGGGCTTTAAGGAGAGAAGACATGATCTCATTTGCATTTTTAAAAGTTCACCCTGTCAGGCTGTGTGTAGAATGGATCAGAAGGACGGAAAGAATGGAATCAGGGAAACCCGCTAGAAAACTGCTCTCGTGAGACCGGCGAGGCATGTGACAGACAGGTTTGGGAGAAGTTACAGAGGTGGAGTTCTGCTAGGGAAGTGACAGGAAAGGGGATGGGTGTCCCCAAGAGATACCAGAAACAAGGACTCTTGCTTTAAATGGGAGGTTAGAGATGAAGACCCTTCCAACCCTAAAGGTGTGTCATTTTATGGTGAACTTTGGGTGTGGCAACTCTATCATTTTTTAGCTAAAACAGAAGCACTGTGTGAGCACCAGCATTGGCCATGGGACTGAGAGAGAACACAGGCTCCGTGCAGGCACACCGCCCTACTGCTGTCTTCCCTACTGACCTGCACGCCTAGAATAGTGCCTGGAAAATCATCACAGGCCATGGTCATTTGGTGAAGAAGTAAAAGGATGCCAAGTCTGTAAATGTACATTTTTTTAAGATTTATTTTTATTGTTGTTGGCAGAGAGAGAGAGACAGAGAGAAGTGGGAGGGCCCAGAGCAGTCTCCATAGTTTCTCGTCATTAGTTTTCTACAAAGTTTCATTCCACAGGTGGGTGCGGGGCCATGCAGGACAGGAACTGGGCTAGAGGCTCAGGGCTGGGCAGGGCAGGAACAGGCTGGGGGACTGTCACAGGGGAGGCACACTCCGGCAAGCCTGGGGCCTCCCACATG
This sequence comes from Craseonycteris thonglongyai, assembly GCA_004027555.1. Lineage (NCBI taxonomy): Eukaryota > Metazoa > Chordata > Mammalia > Chiroptera > Craseonycteridae > Craseonycteris > Craseonycteris thonglongyai. The sequence goes on along the minus strand of PVKE010000679.1, from coordinate 38,311 downwards.
GGAAGCATGCCCAGGGCGGGAGCCGAATCAGAGGCCTCCCACATAGGAAGCTCACCCTGGTGAGAACCGAACTGGGGTACACCTCAGTTCAGAATATGGGTCCACAGAGGCCAGGTTCAGGATTCGATCCTCAGACCCTGGGGCTGCAAAACGAGCACTCAACCTGCTGAGCCATCCCGGCATCCCCAATGTACATTTTTTAAACGTGTAGTTGACATCGATCTAATTCATGCTCACTAAAACCACTTTGCTCTTATTGTAATGGAAGAATTGCACTTGGCAACAGTACAAACAGGGAACAGTCAGTCATTTACATATGCGGGTTTTGAAACTTAGCGGTTGAAATGAATCAGAATGCTCCTCTATCTCAAACTTTGCACGTCTTGCAGTTGTCTTTGCCCATACAACTTTCCAAATGAAGAAAAATAAAATTTTGTGGTTCTATAGCCTAACCCTGAAGAGATATTCAGTTTTGCTTATATAAGTCCCCTGTTCTCATGATTCTCTTAGGAATTATTCTGTACTGTGAAGGTCTCTATGTACCTCCCTTTAAATCATTGTGGATAACTGCTTCCTAGTTTTAAGTCTTTGTTAAATGTATGACTGCCCAAGAGTTTCCAAAGGCCCAGCAGTGGCCTTTCTAGAAGTGTTCGATGCCTGCCTCCCCCTTCCTCCTGTCCCTCATTGGACTGCTTCCTTTGTTTCACCTCATCCACACTTTATTTGCCCTTCCTGTACATGAGGCAGGGAGGAAAACGACCACCACCCAACAGTAATCTCAGAAGTTGTTGCCAAGGCAACCAAACCAGAGTCCTGCATCCAGTGTGAAGGGAGTTTCGGGTGAGACTACTTGAGGGGCAGAGGGACCCCTCAGGAAAAAAGCTGACCTGATACAGGACCCAAGGAGTCATCATTCCGAGTAATGTCTTTTTCCTTTTCTCAACTAACAGAAGACCTCTCCGAAAAGCGCAGAACACAGGCAGGCTGGGTAAACTAGATGGGATTTCCAAGGATCTTGTTCAATTAATCTGCCTGCAGATAGATCAGAACAGTTGTGCTCCCACTCCAAGCAGTGGGGAGACTTTCGGGCAAGGGGACACCGGAAAGGGGACAGGGCATTAAACAGCCTTCTGAACCTCTGTGTCCACTGTAATAGGAGTGATCCCCTTCACTTGTACAATGCCTTTTGTCTAGGGTCCTACAAGCACAGCATAGACATTACCTCCCAGGGCTTCCAAACACCCCTGAGAGATGAGGATCAAGGACAGGGATTATTTCACAGATGGGAGAGCTGGCACTCAAAGGCGGCATGCGTGCCAAGGCCCCTTCGCAAGGCAGTGACACAGCCAGAGGGAGGAGGCAGGTAAAAATAGCAACACATTTCTTTTGTTTGTTTTGTTGCTTCTTAACATCTTCCCTGCCGGATTGAGATCTATTTTACAAGATTATTAGAAACAGCCAACGTCTCCCATTCTCCCCAGCACAAGGGGCTGGCACGCCCTGAAAGCCATTGTTGAAGCCCCTGACACTATGGACTGAGGGGGCCAGGGGCGGGCATGTGGACTACGGTCCTCACATTGAAATGCTCCCAGACAGCACTGTGGCTGCTCCGGACTTCACGTTCCTGCTTTCTTAACAGGACTTTCCGAGGATTCATTTTGGCACCTTCCAAACATGTGGATCCTCAATCTGAGCATCTTAATGGATCAAACAACTGTTTATTGATTGCCCACCATGTCCAGACGCAGTATTGTGACTAAATAACAAATGTTACCTACAGCACTCAGGTACAAAAACTACCAAGTATGCCACGGAGCCTCTTCAGAAGTACTGAAAACATGCAGTGAACAGAAAACAAACAAAAATGAAAATTACCGCACCATGGACCAAAAGACAGTAGCAGAGCATGCAGCAGGGTTTGGAGAAAAGGGGAGTACGAGGACTAGATGGCAGGGGAGCCTTGATCAAGGAAGGGGCCTCAAGCCACCTCGCAGAGGTTTACTCTCTGCATGAAATGAGGTGGTGCCAGCCCCACACGAAACAGACCCACGCACACACTGCTCACGGTACCCTTCACATGGGCTTCAGTGACAGGAGCTAGTAAACTGTATTGCAAATGCTCATTCACCTTCACAGTCTAGTCCTTCATCAGACTGGGTCCCGTGAGCAAGGGCCAGGTTCTGTTCTTCACTGTATCCTCAGTGGATATGCTTGGCAAGTAGTAGGTGATCAGTAAACATACCATGAATGAGTGGACAGGTGAGTATCAATGAAAAATAAATGTCCTGAGGTGATGATCATGATAATCATGATGATAGTTAATGTTTGCTTCCGTGCAATAAGAATTTGCAGCTAATGTTAAATAAATAAATGAGAACTCTAATTTCCCACACAGTATAGAAGGTCAAGATTTGTGGGGTTTGAGTCTTAGCTCTTCCACTTACTACCCTTATGGCCTTAGGACAAGACCCTAAGTCTCTGCTTCCCCATTTATGAAATATGAATAAAATGATTATATCTACCTCAGTGGTTTTGGTAAAAATAAAATTGAAGAACGCATGCAAAAATGCTTTGTAAAGTGTAAAGCAGTGTACAAATCGATCATTACTGTCATCAGTAGTGTAATTCAGTATATCATTAGTTTGCATCATCCATTACATACTTTTCCCATCAAAGTATTGTTATAAATCATAGGCCATTTAAGACCGGAATGGCATCACCTTAAGATAAACAAGCCAAAGTTGATGTAAAATGATTTCTCCCAAGCTCCAACAGCCAGGAATAGGGCTATGTTTCAGATCCCTGGCCAGGGCTTCTTCCACCAAGAACCCCCACAAGGCCTCCTTAGCAGATTAGTCTTGTAAGGATGGAAACCACGTGGTTGCCTTTCCCCTTCTCTGTTCTCATCAGCAGCGTCCACATCAAAGCAGAACTGAAAACATTTCTGTAGTCATTTCTTGTCTCTATCCTCACCAAAGGCCAGATGCTACCCCTCTTTTTGATGAGTGGGTAGCACTTGGCCAGCCTCCCGGCTCAAGTCCTCCCCCACCCCCAATCCAGTCTGGACCCTGGTGTTAAATCGTCTTCCTCAAGCATCAGGCAAGCAGGTGGCTGACTGACTGCCCCCAGACACCTCAGGAAGCTTCCGATCGCTTCTTTTCCTAAAAGCCCCCTTCATGGAGTTTGAAGCGCGTAACATATCCCCTCCCACTCTTGCAGAGCCTCCAGGTTGCAGGGTGGGACTACAGCTGTCATCACTGCGTCTGCCAGCTCTTTGCACAGTACCAAGCCCCCACCAGATCTGCAATACGAATTCACTAAATTCAAGGAATCATACTGAACCCTACAAAATCACCACCCTGCGTGCTGTCCCTCTCCACTGTGCACGTGAGCTCAAGGATTCCCAGCAGAGCCTGACACCCACCCATTCTATGAAACATATTCTGACACGGTGTAGGCAGCATTCCCAGCGGGGGTGGTCGTTCATGACATTTACCCTCCCCACTCTGTCCACCAGACCAGCACCTGTCCTCATGCACCACCTCCATCCCCCTTCCCCATCTTGGTAGCAGGAATCCCCTAACCCACCAGTCCTGCACACGCTCTCACTCTCCTTTACACTTTGTACAATATACTCACCATCACTCTCCAGGTCAGAACCACCCTCCCCAATGCTCTTCAGCAAAGCAGGCCCTTCTCCTACTTAGAACTGTGCCCGGGACCCCATGCGCAGGAGCCCTACCAGACACCCTGATCATATCTCCTTCCCTGGGGTGTTTGAAAATGGGCCTCCCCTTCTGCAGCAGCCAGCAGGTGCTGAGTGCCTGTCATAGACAGATCTCAGAGTTAGGTGCCAAGAAAGCTACAGGCTGTGTGTTTTAGTCCCTGCCTTTGGGGACCCTACAGTGTCGTTGGTGATACAAGAAATACGCATAAAATAGTTACAAGGTTTACAAGGTCTTGCCATCTGCAGGCGTTTCTCTCCGTCCTCCCATGTGGTCTGTTCATGCAGTTCGAGCCAGCAGCCCACTGGTTATTTTCGTGTCTGTGTCTCTTGCCATGTACTTGTTTGTGAAGTTTTCTCTGAGTGTGTCACTTCCGCTCAGAGCTGTCTGTGTACATAGTTTCTGATGCATGCTCACGCTCTGCCACCAGAACGTAAGCTGGAGGGCTGTGGTAATTAGACTATCGCTCCATAGACTGTCACGTGCAGTGGCTTTCAGGAAGTGCTCGTGCTGGAGACTGGCTGAAAGAGGTCATCTGGCCCAGGTGTGGTGACAGAGAGAGAGAGAGTCCTAGAGCTGGAAGGCTTGAGCTCAGTTAGAATCATAGTGCCACCTCTTCCACAGGAATGTTAATCAACTTCCTGGGATCAAAGGGGCTCCATAACTTAACATGACACCAGATGAGAAGTGACTGTGTGTAACCACATGCCTAGGGTCACACACTCATACTGCAGCAGCTCCACAATTTTACCACAGTACCTCAGGGAATCACTGTCTCCGCTCCCTTCTCAATTGGTGCAGAATATGCTGTCTCCTCTGTATTTTTCACCTGTGACAGATGCTAACATCTTACTGTTGATTCATTCATTCATTAAACATGTTTGTTTGAGCATCTCTCTGTACTGAACGCTGGTAATGCAACAGCATGGCAGTCTGCTCTTAAAGAGCTTACTGTCTAATGAGGAAAATAGGCAGAAACAGACCATCAACCACACAGGGGAAGGTCAGAAGAGGCCTTACCCAGGATGCCCAGGCCTTACTCAGAATTCCTGGAGAATGTTACCTGAAAGTCTGGGCTGAGGATGAGAAGGTCTTGAATGGGGTGCAGGAAGTAGAGGGATAAACGCCTAGAGATGGAAGGACCTTGTGAGCCATGTAATTACACATATTTCTTGTATCACCAACTACATCACAAGATGCCCCAAGGCAGGAACCAATACACACATGTCACCTCTCTGGCACCTGACACTAAGACCTGTCTGTGACAAGTACTCAGTGCCTGCTGGCTGCTGCTAAATACAATCTCATGCTGGCGTATTGCAGATGTTAAACTCTGAGGCAAAGCGCCTGCCCTCAGGTGGGACATTTCACTCGTCCACTTGGCTAGATGACAGAATGACCATAATGCACAGGTGATGGGAAATGCCACCATCCTGTCTTCCTGTCTGGTAGTTCAGCAGACAATTAGACTTCTCTATCCTCAACTACCCTCCTGTGCACTCTGGAGGTCCCAAGGCTGGGAGCTGGGGAGGGCTGGGGAACTAGCACCTTCAGCACTCAGTGAGAGGAGCCCCCAGAAGGAGCCTCCGTGGCCCAGTTCGGGACTTGGGGGCTTAAAGAAGCCCCTGACAGGAGCACATCTGCCCCCCCACCACCCCCACCCCCCTCCACACACACACATAACCCTGTGCATAACCGCGCTGAACAGAAGGTAGGCTGGCGGTAGTCATGTTCAGACAGACTCTTCCGCGATCCTCCCCAGACAGGGCGGAGAAACAACTCAGTGAGGAGAAGAGAGTTGTCAATGTGGTATCAGAACCCCACCCCAATTGCCCCTACACAGCCCCAGAACATTCTTTCCCATTCCCAGACTGTCTAGGGCAAACCACCCAGATGATTTCCTTCCAAGCCAATGACGCAAACTTCAGAGAACATCAATTTTAAACATGACTTTTCTGAAACTGCTTGGGTAGAGGAAGCTGTAAATAACTAATACTCAGCAAGTAAAACATACTCTCCGAATGGTGGGATTTGGGCCCTTAGGAGATCCTACCCATAAGTCTCTCCACCTCCTAGGGCCAGGTCTCCTTGCAAAGTCATCTTTAACTAAGCTAGAAAATCCACTGAGAGGAACGGAAGACATCTAGGGGTAGCTGGGAGTAAGTGGGACGAGAAAGCCTTCTGTTCTCCCTTTCAGTAATATGGGCTCTGTATATAGGCCTCCAGGACAGTGTTGGGTACACCGTTAAAGAACACGGCTAACAGGAAGAAGAAAATGAAAGCAAAAAAAAGAGCAAGAGGAATTTTAAACACATAAAATATAGGCTAGAAAATGAAATATAAGACCAGAAACTTCAAAAGGAGTTACAGACAACTGAAAGCAACAAGACAAAGGAAAGAGTGAAAATGTAGGCTCAACAGATCAAATAATTATGAGCTGAAAAATAAGACAGAGCAAAATAACTGGTGAGAAAACAAAGAGAAGCTCAGAGCGATCAAGGTAAGAGATTAAAACGTGGAGGTTAAAAGCTATAAGATTATGATACAGCTAAGACCCAAAGGTAAACAGAGCTTTTGGGAAACGAGACTAAGAATCGATAGAAAGAAAGAGCAAAGGTGTGTGCGGAGGGGAGGGGGAAGGCAGGTGAGGAGAGAATAAGGACTGGTGGTGGGAAGCAGGTAAGACCCTAGCGGGAGGGTCTGGAGCTCTGGGCTTCTCACAGTGTGAGCTGCTCGGGCCACAGCATCCCTGCTCCAATGTACCCACGGCGATCCGGACCCTTCCGAGTGCTTCCGGAGATTTCTGCCCCCATACCAGGCTTCATGTTCACTCTGTCATGGGGCGAGGGCAGAGGCCTAGGTCCCCAGAGCTGTACAATACATAACCAACCACCTCAGAGCTCACAGATCCCAAGAGCTTGGATGAGGCTCCCTGTTCCCGGAGGAGAGCTCCATTCTCAGCCCCCCACTCGCCCGGCCTCAGAGCAGTGGGCTGAGGGTCAGGCCTCCGGTGCTCATGACCCCACGCTGATGATCGCTCTGGAGCCCTCACCACTCTGGCTTTCCCCACCACACCTTCTGTAGAAAAAGGACCAGTACCTAATGGTACCTAGTCATCAAAAGAGCAGCCAGACCCAGGAGGGGCTGTCCAGTGGGGCCCCTGGGGTTCCGCCCAGGTCCGGCGTCCCAGAGAAGCAGCTGTTTTCCTGCTACCAGTCCTGGCTCCTGGTGCCCCTCAAGGATGATTTGGCATTTGTCTCACCCCCGCTCATTGCCCTCCCACCGTGTGACCCTGCCTTTCGGATCATTAGCTGAACTCGGCATCTTTCTGGTGCTCCAGGGCAAACCTGGGTGTCCCCATAGTATTGATGTCAGTCCCCATAACACTGGGCACGGCAGCTTCTGTTTCTTGGGATGATAACATAATCCAGTGCTAACTCCAAGCCACTGTCTTAGAGCATTGGCCGCCAGGAAGACCGGGAGAATGTGAGTTTGGTGCCCCATAAACCCATCCTCACTACTTGGCCAAGCAAAAGCACACGCTGCATGGAGAATGAGTCAGCAGCCTCACGTTCCTACGTGAGGGGTGGCCCTAAGCATCTTCTATGAAGCCACTTTGGAGGGAAGCAAATCCCTTATATTTTTCTTGCTCTTCACCCTCAATTAATTTTTGAAACGTAAAGACAGCACCATGGGAAGACGGCATCCTGGTTTTACTCACACGGAGAAATCCTGGGGAACAAGACAAGTCTGTGTGAGCACTGGGCTGACGTCCATTCAGAGCTGTCTCGCCTGACAGCTTCCTGTCTCTTTCCCATTGTAATGAGCTTCCAGGTATTAAGGGAAGGCTCCCTGAGCAACGCAACAGGAGAAGCGTATGTCTGTGATGCTACAAGGAACAACACAGCCTGGTGTTCGTGGTGCTTAAAGCACATGCCGTGCCCTTGTCGCAGCCCAGAGCCCCACACAAGCTGCACATAGAAGCGATGGTGGAGGCGCACATCCGCTCTAAAGCATCAGATGTTCCTCTTCATAAACAAATGTACACACAGAGCCACTAAATAGCTCCCATGTGCTGGATCCGGAGGGACTCAAACTACAGTTTTCTGGGTGACGTGAGGCTGGAGAAAAGAGAGTGAAATTTAATCCAGACAACGGCGAAGTCGTGTCTTAGGACAAGGCACCCAGGAGCGAGTCCAGTGTGTGAGTGTGAAATGAGCGAGGCAATAGCTTCAGAGTGGCTGGGGCAGCTCCGCAGCCAGCTCCGCCTGGCTAGTGAGCACACCATGGTGTCTTCTTGATAAACACTGGCCTCCTCTGGAGATCTAGGTCATGGGGGTGGGGGCAGGGATATCTTATGTTCACTAATCCCAGTGCTATTTATTTCCCAGGGTGCTGGATTAGTGTCCCTAAAGAAAGAGCCAGGAACACAGTGATCAGTGTGCCGGTTGAAGGCTCAACAATTCCACAAAAATGCAGTCACCCCAAGGAGGAGTTAGATAGGAATGTAGTCTCTTCTACAATCTCCAGACCTTTCTTTTACCCAGAAGCACCCATTCCCAACTTTCAGGACAGTACACTGAGACATTCACAGGGTACACAGCACTGCACTGTGTGGACCTTACCTGAGGTACAATATCCCAGTCTATAATGATAAGAAATGAGTCGTCTTATTCATTTGAGTTTAGCACACATGAATCACACACATGGCGAGGTCTTTGACAACACCTCCATTTCAGGTTTTCTTCCAGGTAGAGCAGGGGTCTCCAAACTTTTCAGCGGGCCGCATTAACTATCAAACAGCAGTTTGGGGGCCAACTACACACTCGAGGTCCAAATAAAAAAGAATCAAAACATAGATGTTGTTTTTAATTTATTTAATATTATTTTATTCAGATAAAAAGGTCTCCACGGGCCAGATGAGAGGGCCTTGCGGGCTGCATCCGGCCTGCAGGTCGCAGTTTGGAGACCCCTGACATCTAGAGCAATGTCTTAGCTTCCGAGTGACTAGGGAATCTAGCTCTATTCTGACTCAGTTTTATAGAACCCACGCTTAGTAGAGCTCAAAATGCCTCACCTCCTAACTCCAAATGCAGCTGGGACACATTCTGTTGGTAGAATTTCCCTAGCCTCCTCTTTTGTGGGGAGAGAACAGTCAATGACTCTTCAGCCTCCGTGTTTCAGGCTTTCGTGAACACTCTCAATCTTTTGCATCTTCCTGTGTTATGATGCACAGTCTTTCAGAACCAGCGCCTGATCTTGTTTTCTTTATGAATCTCCTGTCTGTTGGGAACACTAAACGAGATTTTACACTTCTCCTCATATGTCTGAGCACACGTTCCTTTCATATACAGGAATTTTCTACCAGCGGAAATAAATCATCTCAGCACAAATATTCTAATAATTCAGTTTCTTTTTTATACCGACTGACCCGGGATAGTGAGGTGAACACTGGGGATTCTTCATTCACCAAGGTAGTTAGGGATTGGGGAGAATCACTGAAGATGACAAAATGATAAGAATAAAAACAGACCAAAAATTCCATAAATATGGAGAAAAATGTTCTGACTTTGTGAACATTAACTCAAACTCTCCTTTTTAAGTCTCGGTGTTTTTAAAAAGTCGCATTGATAGAGAGTGATAGAAAGAAGAGGAGATAAATTGATTTGAGGACAGGATGAAATTCAGGTTCCCACAGTGAGTAGCAAGCCAAACAAAAGAGGATCATCTTAGGAAGCCACTTATTGAAATACATCGACTGAAGTGTGAAGTTTTAAGAAAATAAGGAAAGGAAAAAGTCAACAATTCAATTTTCTTTCGCTAGTAGGAATTCAGCCAGGGTGGCAGGATGGTGACGCTTACTTTCAGATGCACACATTATGGAAAGAGTCCGCACGAGAGCCACGAATGTTACCATCATTCTTAAAAGAGCCATCAGAGAGAATGAGCTACAGAGCTGGGTAATGGATATGTATGTCCTTCTAGTGGTGCCACTTATGAACGATGTGACAAGGACCTAAGTTCTGTATGCAGATTGCCTGTACAGCTGTTTGTATATTGAATGTCTCTGTGCTCCAACATTGCCTGCCTGCCTGCCTGCCTTAAATCATCATTTTCTAGCCGCCTACCCAAAAGGCCTATCTGCTTCTGTCCAACAGCTAATGGGCATTTAAGCAAATACAGCACATTTAGACTCTTAGAACTGTAGAGCTGAAGGAAACCTTAGCAATACTCTTGTAACCCAACTCTTACTCAATAATATTTTCCCCCTCAAATTATAAAATTGACATGCTCATTTTAAGGAATACAAAAAGCAGTACTTAAATGAAATGATCTACAGTTTAATTCCAGAGTTCTAAATTTCTTCTTACTGTATTTTCCGGCGTATAAGATGACCGGGCATATAAGACGACCCCCTAATTTTACAGTTAAAACATAGGTTTAGGCCTATATTCGCTATATAAGACTACATACTTTTTTGGGGGAGGGAGGGGAGGATACTGTATTTATATATAAATATTTGTATATATGTGTGCACATATTTATGTGCATATATTTGTGCATGTATGTATATATGTGTGTATCTATATATATGTGTGTATCTATATATATGTGTGTGTGTATCTATATATATAGATACACACACACACTCACATAGACACTTTTAAGCTTACAAAATTGAGATTATTTTGTAAGTCTAGTTCTTAATAATGTATACATGACATGAATTTCCCTGTGTCAGTAAATATCTTCAATATCACAATTTTATAAAATAATTTGTTGAGGTGAAGTTCACATAACATAAAATTAACTACTTGTAAGTAAATAATTCAATGGTATTTAGTAAATTCACAACACTGTGAAACTACCACCTCCAGCTCCAAAACATTTCTGTCTCTCTATGTGACACCTATACCCAGGAAGCAGTTTTCCCCCATCTTTCCTTCCTCTGGTGCCTGAAAATCACCAATCTATATTCTATCTCTATAGATTTATCTGTTCTGGATATTTCTTATATATGGAATCATATAATATTCAGTATACCCTCCATTAACCAGAATTTAAGCAACCGCACTCTCAAGCAACTGGCAAAAAAAAATATTGAAGGAATAAAATTACATTTATCCAGCATAGGTGCTGGTTAACTGAGCATGTTTTATGACCTTTTGTGTCTGGTTTCCTTCACTCAGCATTATTTTTTGAGATTCACCCACAGAGTAGTATATATTAGATCAGTAGTTCATCCCTTTTTATGGATAAAAATCATTCCATAGTACGAATGTACCAGTTAGTTTATCTGGTCATCGAATAATGAACGTGCTTCCACCTTTTGGTAGGTGTGCAAACGCTGCCATGAACATGTGTGTTCACATGCTTCTCTGAGTGCCTGTTTTCAATTCTTCTGGGTATACACCCAAGAGGGAAAATACAGGGTTGTAGAGTAATTCCATGTGTAACTTTTCAAGGAACCACCAAACTGGTTTCCATAGGTGTTGGATCACTTTACATCCCTGCTGGTAAAGCATGAGGCTTCCAATTTCTCCACATTCTTATTGGCACTTGTTATTCTCTGTTTTGTTGTTGTTGGTTATTGTAGCCATCCATTGCAGTGGATGTAAAGTGGTACCTCATAAGATAAAACCACAACTTTTTGGTGTTGTGTGATTCATCCAGTTGTTTCATCATATACTAGCCCATCTCTACCCTGCTGGTATTTAGGTGGTTTTGAAATTGACCATGTGATGATATCTTTATATAACACACAAACGTTTATTTACATCTCATTCTTCCCTTAGCACAAGTTCCTGGAGGCAATCGTCTAATTTTGTGGGTAAAGAAGCTGAGTTAACAGAAGCTGAGACCACAACAGGGGGCGCTCATACCCAAGCCAGTACTGCCCTGACATTCTGATGAGGTCGCGCCAGTGTTTTATGTCAGAGGGACAGCAGATTAGGTGGAACTCAGCTAACAACAGTGACTTCTTCAGCATTGGTCTTATATTCTGTGGAATGGATAATTCCATTGCAACTTTAGTTCAAATTTTACTCATTCTATTTTGCCCTAAAAGAAAAAAAAGGGCTGTAAACACAAAAAGCTCTGCATGTGTACACACATTGCTATACATTATGTACCTTTAACTATGCCTTCAACAAAGTCTACCACAACTCCATCTCTACTGTACATGCTACCAACTCCTAGGGAAGTGGGGTCACACCAGGTCTGCTGCCCTTCTATGGCATGCATTTTCCATGTGTATGGTGTTCCATGGGTGGGTAGGAGAATGGAGCTTTGTGCTGTTGTTAGTAGACCTCTATTTAAGCAGCATTTTCATTGAGGTTTGAATTGATGAGAGAGTGAGAGCCAATGACACATTTTGAAGTTTTTAGTGAGATCCCAAAAAGAATTATATCCAGCCACATACAGTGCATAAAACTACAGTCTGTTTCCCCTCTAATTGGTAATAAATGTAAATGTTTAGTTATGCCTGACTGGGGAGCTATGAACAGCACATCTGTCTGACTGCTTTTTCAGCTTCACAAGGACTGCAGCATTCATACCATCTGCAGCTTGTGGAAGAAGAAAGAGACAGAGAGAAAACGAAAGTGAAATGTACAGAATGGATATTACTACACGCATGTAGGGAATTGACTCATTCAACAAATATTTATTGAGTATCTATTATGGCCTGGGCACCAGGCCAGAGAAAGAGGATGCTGTTGATTGGAGGGAGATGATAAAAACCTTCCCTTCTTAAAGTCGAAGTCAATTGATGGGGTGGAAGGGGGATCAGGCAAATAGAAATATGAATGACAAATTTATTGTTGAAAATGCGTCCTGGAGAATGAGACTTAGGTTAAGGGAAGAAGGGGTGTCCTAATGGTGACCTCCAGATAAAAATGGCCCACCAGCCCAGGCACCGGCAGCAGGAGAGAGCTGCAGGCTCGCCCACCAGGGCAGAGCACTGACCATCTGTCTCCAGGCCTGACCAGGAGCCAAGCACACAGGCTCCCTGCAGGCCAGCAGGGCCCATAGAGGAAGGGAGGGGACAGGACTGGCTACAGACCAGCCTTCCTTTTAAAGTCAGTCCAATGAGGGAGGGGACAACAAAGAGAGACAGGACATATACACAAGCACGGTGGCTCTCAGCCCCGCCTATGCATTAGGATCACCTGGAGCTGTAGCAAAACTTAGAGTCCCCAATTCCGTTGAACTTGGATTGCACGTGGGCATGAATATTTTTTTTAATTCCCCAGATAGTTCTAAATGTGCAGTAAGGGTTGACAGTCACTGCCCTAACAGGCAGTGAGGAGAAAGGAATCCCTCAGCACACACAGCCCAGTAAACACAATGGTAAATGAGGGCTAGTCCCTACCTTGCAGGATCTCCCATTTCCCTGAAAGAGAAGTCATGAGGGCAACCACAGTGCTGTTTGCCCAGTGACATGGACACTAAAGGCTGAGGGTCACAGAGATCTTCCCGGGACCGTGGGTGGCCTGGGTTCAGAGGATCACCCTGACAACTGTAGAAGAGGCAATATGAGAGAGACCGGTGACTGAGAGGCCCCTGTGTGGTTACAGCAGATCAAGAGAAAGAAGATAGTAAAAAGGAAGAGAGGTAGAGAGGGATACAGAATGCTTATTAATTAGAAACATTCAGGGTTCAGACTTGGGACAACAACACTTTCTTTTTGAGAACAGGCAGCCTGTGGTTACTTAAGCCACCTCTCTCTGACTATTACATTTGTGAACTTGCCACCACGCACTTACATTGGCAGCACTGTACAAACAACTCAGTAAGGTTTCATAATTTGGTATATTAGTGTCTCACAGCTGTGTTCGTATTGATGTGTGGCAGTGCCTTGCTGAGTGATGTTTATTATTGTTGTTGCGTGTTTTTGTGTGCCATCACGAGAATGTCAGAGCTTGAATTAGAATAATGGACAAACATTACATTTCTTGTTCAACTTGGTGAGAGTGGAAGTGAAATCAGGGACATGTTAGTCCAAGTTCATGGGGATAATGCCATGAAGAAAATGGCAGTGTACAAAGGGACTAAATGTTTTTCTGAGGGGAGAGAAAGTGTCACAGATGATGAGAGGTCAGGGTAGCCAGTAACGAGCAGAACTCATGCAAACATTGCAAAAAGTCATCGAATTGTGCATCAAAATTGTCGGCTGACTGTGAGAAGCACAGCAGATGAAGTAAACATTGATAGAAAAACTGTTAGGAAAATCTGAACTAAAAGTCTTGGCATGAGAAAGGTGTGTGCAAAAATGGTCTTGAAGAAGCTCACCAACTAACAAAAGCAAAGAAGAGTCCAAGTTTGCCAAGACCTTGTGGAGAGTCAAGACGATGTTTTTGCCCATGTTAACACTAGTGATGAAATGTGGGTGTACCAATACAACCCTGAAACAAAGCGTCAAAATGCACAACAGAAGTCAGCCAATTCTCCACAATCAAAAAGTTGCACTAGTCCAAATCCAGAATCAAAATGATGGTGTTAACCTTTGTTGATATCAGAGGGATTGTTTATTATGAATTTGTACCAACTGGACAGTCAACCAAGCTGACTATTTGGAAGTGCTGAAAAGGCTACATAAAATAGTTAGCTGAAAATGACCTGAATTTTTTGCCAACAGCTCATGGTTCTTACTTCATGACAATGCACCAGCTCACATGGCACTGTCTGTGAGGGAGTTTTTAGCTAGTGAACAAACAACTGTATTTAAACACCCTGCCTATTCACTCCAATGACCTGGCCCCCAATGACTTTTTCCTTTACCCAAAGATAAAGGAAATATTGAAAGAAAAATGTGGGGATGAGATTCAGGACATCAATCCCAAATAAATCATTTTTCATTTCATTGAAGCCTCATGGCTACCCTGTGAGGTATATCTTATAATCCCATTTTACGGGTAAAAACTGAGGTTAGATGTTAAACAATATTCCTAATGTCAGGTTTTAAGTAACAAAGGATGAAAATCGGGGTTTCTGGTTCCATATCTGGCTGTGTTTCAATTACACAACAGCATGATAGCAGAGACAAGGAAGGAAAGAAAGGCATGGTTCTTCAGTCTTCCGGCGTCCTGCCTGTAAGTGACTTTTGTGGTGTATTAAGATGGGGTCTTATTAGCATGGGAATTCTTGTTATCGTCTATTATCCAGTATAGTCACTATTTCACCTCTCTACCCATGAAAAAATATTCCTTACTTGAAACTAAGAGTAAATTAATATAACCATTCTCTACAAATTGATTTCTCAAGGGGTTTGTTGGAGACCCGCAGTCAATCTGTGGAAAAATAAGAATTCAGAGTTACTTTCTCCCCCAACTGAACTGCATGCCATATGCCTCAGACTAGTACCCTCGTTTTATGTTTTCTGTACTGCAGACAATCCATGGAAACACCAGGAAGAATGCTGGCCATCAATTCCTTACATTTGCACACGTGACTGTCATTTGATGGATGACTTTTGACTCAATGAATAAGTGAATGATATTGTTGAATTCAAAAGATACCAGAAATGCTGTGCCTTTAGGAGATATTTTTAGAGGATGACAGCCTTAAGGACTGAGTATTTAAGGGTCCAACCAGTTGAGCAAAGGAAAGGTGACCAGGCGAAAGACGTGTCTTCTCTCCTATGGCCCAGTGACAAAGCCCTTTGCTATGACTACAAGTGCCTGATAACATTACTCATCTTCATTTCAAATGGATCTTTATTTTGAATCAGGTATCGCATGTTAGCAGTGCTGAACAGCGTTTCTTGTCTTCCAGGCTTCTCCAGAGGTCATATCTTGGCAGCACTTTCAGCTGACTTGCAACTAATTTCACCTGCCTCTTAAGGAGGCATTTGACAAGAAACTTCACTATAAAGAGAAAGAAATGGTCACTGCATATTTTCCCATGACGATCGCAAACGGGGGTGGTGTCAAAGTAGACTCATTGCATTGAGCTGCCTCAGTTCGATTCAATACACATTTATGGAAGTCATTCTCTGTGTGGAACACTGATAGAGACTCTAAGCATTTCAAGGAAAAATGAGTCCTAAGTTTTGTCTTCCAGGTGGAGACACTGTAGTAAAGGAC
>PVKE010000679.1:0-20000 GCA_004027555.1 Craseonycteris thonglongyai | reverse complement strand
TACCCTGTGGTGCCATAAGACACCTCAAGACATCTGCTTTTGAGCTCCTCATATCAGCCAATTTGCTTAATCACTACTTAGACAACTAGACCTAGTCGCTAAGTGAGGAGTGCCTGTGCTTAGAACAAAATGGTTCCCTTGTTCTGCTAAAGTTCATATTCTAGTGATGGGGAGGCAGGTAATCAAGACGATAAATGGTTTTAGATAATGATAAGTACCTGAAGGAAAGGAGTTAAGTATAGAAAGTAGTATGGCCAAGGGGAAGAGCACAGGGCTGGGAAAGAACTTACTAGATTGGGTGCTGGGACCAACTTTCCGAAGAGGGGACATGTTAAAATCAGAATGACAAGAAGCCAGTCTTACAAAGAGCTTTCTGGGCATGGTTAAAAAAAATCAAATGAAGAGGCCATAACTCAGGACCGAGCCTGTGTGGTCAAGGACAAGAAAGTGTCCAGTGTGGCTGAAGGGAGGTGAATGGGGAGTACATTTTTTCCAAGTGTGATGAAAGACTATTGTGTAGGTTTTGGACAGAATTTGCTGAGGCAGTAAAATTATGTAAATTATACTTTGAAAGATCCTTCTGGCCTTTGGGCACAGAATGGAGCATGGAAAAGTTACTGTGGGAGTGAATTCCAGGGGACAAAGGACAGTAGCTTGGAGCAGGGTGGCAATGCTGTAGATAGAGAGAAATGGATGGATTCCAGAAACATCTCACAAATAGAAATGGCAGTTGTGGATGAATTGGATGTTGGGGGGGTTGGTGTCAGAACGAAAAAGGGAGAATGAAGGATGAGTCAGGTTTTTGGCTTAACTTTTCAAATTGATGGTGTTGCCATTTATAAAGATAGAGAAATATTGAGAGAAGCAGGTTGTGGACCACAGACAGGCTGAGAGTCATGCTTTGGATATGTTATGCTGGAATCTCAGTTTGACTCAAGTGCATATATCATGCAGGAAGTTAGATACACATGGCTGGAGCTCAGGGAAGATGTCATGGCAAAGATGGGGAATCATCAACACATAGGTCAGAGATGTCCAATCTTTTGGCCTCCCTGGGCCACACTGGAAGAACTGTCTTGGGCCACACATAAACTATACTAATACTAATGATACCTGATGAGCTAAAAAAAAATTGAAAAAGAAATCTCATAACATTTTTAGTTTATGAATTTGTATTAGGTTGTATTCAAAGCCATCCTGGGCCTCACGTGGCCCACAGGCTGCAGGTTGGACAAGCTTGACATAGATGGAACATAAGTTGTGGGACTAGGGATAGAAAGAAATAAAAGACCTCAAAACTGAGCTTGCAGGCTCTCAATATTTGAGATCAGTTAGAAAAGTTAGTTCAGCAGTTGAGCACTTGCCTCACAATTGTGAGGTCCAGGGTCCAATTCCCAGCCCTGGCCCATGCAAACTCATATGCTGAACTGTGGTGTGACTAGTAACTGCTGGGCGGTGGCAGAAGGTTTTTGCCTCCCATGAGGGAGGACCCCAGTTCGGTTCCTACTGCATGTGGCCCCACACCCACTTGTGTAGAATGAAACTATTTCAAAACTAATGATGTACAACTATGGAGGCTGTTCTTCCCCCTCCTTTCTCTCTCTCTCTCTCTCTCTCTCTCACCTTCTCTCAAACAATAAAAAGTAAATCTTTAAAAAAATGGAAATGTAGAGTCAATAAAAGATGGTTCATGAAATAGGACAAAACCCAGGAGAATGTGGGATAATGAAAATCAAAAAAACAACGTATTTTAAAAGGAAGTCGCTTCGCTTAAGGATAATTCCATAAAGGAGATTTTTCCGACCACGGCAGGAATCTCACAGTCCCCTGTGGAAACCTCACTGCTCTGTATCTCTCCTATTCTGGATGACGAAGACAACCTCACCCCACCAGCAGGCTGAGGCCCCCACCCCCAGACCAGGACTCCTATTGAAGAAGGAACAGAGAAGGCTAATGTGAGTCAAGGCTTGGCCTCTGAGCACCCTTGCTAGGACTATCAGTATCCTTTCTCTAATGCAGGGTCAGCACCTTGTTCTCAGGACATCTGGAACATTCTGATTGACTGTAGGACCCTCCCCTCCAGGTAGATTCTGATTTCTGCTGTCAGACTTCCCAACCAGCATTCCCTGGCTTCTCCACCAATGGCCTCACCTCCTGAGTCATCATAATGGTGGTCACTTCCTGATTACAGACCAACTCACACGTGTCCTGGATAACCAAAGCCTTAACTTTTGCCCAGAACCAGCGCATCGTTGCATCTGGGACAACTCCCAGCATGAGGATCTGGTTATAATAGTCACGAGTGGCTACACTTAGGTGGAACAAACCATGTGGAGAGGCTTTACTATAAGAAACGTGCCCCCACATAGAAGTGTGCTGTTCAGATAGAAGTGTGGTATTGACGGCCTCTGAGGCCCCTTTGCCAACACAATAAGATTCTGTAGCGATATTCAAATACCATGTGAAGAATCGAACCCTGGATTCCTTTTCAGGGACTCATTTTTAAAACAAACAGTAAATGAAATACGATTACCTTTTTTTCTCCACCACATGACTCTCCCCATTCTGAAATTCTGTTTTTATATTTTTCTCATATGTTTGGTTGGGGTTGAGGAAGCTTGTATTTTGCTGACAGGATATTTGGCTTGAGGCTAATTCCAAAGGACAGGGTCACACACCAGAGAGTTCTGATTCTTCTGGTCAACACTGACCTCCTAATATTTGCTTGCACACAGTAGGCACTCAGTACATCTTTAATGCATTGACCGGGAGCCATTTTAAAAGGCGTTTCTTCACTAACACAAATGGTTTGTGCTGGTGTCGGGGTTCATGACCAGGATTTGGCAGAGAATGGTGGGAGGAGTTCTGTGAAAACACTTTCTTCCCTCATTTATTCTCCCATTCACATTAAGATGACATTTTGGTGCTTCTTTATTCAGACAAAAAATGTTGACAAGACAGTATAAACTACAGATTCATAAATTTCACAATATTTCTCTACTTTCCTCATGAATGGCATTAACTTAGTATGTATACATGTTAGGTGGGGGCATGTCACATTGCCCTGTCCCCTATGGAATGGGATGGGTCCCACGGTCAAACTCACTGCCAGATAGACCTGTGATGTCAAGGGTAGGGGGCAAATTGTATCTAACACCTCACATGAAATTCATAAAACAGTATCTTCCATATCTATGTTGTTTGACTGAGAAAGGGTTTCTGAAACATTTGGCAGTCACGCATTCTCCAGGCTTCATTCTTCTCTAGTGTACTGCTCCTGACCTGTGCCACTTATTTTTGCTACTTGCTAGGTTTTTTGAATGCTTTCAATTGTGCAAACCTGATCTAAAACGTGCTAGAACAGGAACTACAGCAGTGTTTATAAATTGTCACATACAGGTTTTATTTGAACTGCAATAGTACCAACATCACGTTTTAAGATAGAAGCAAATATAAATTATTACCAGTTTACTAACAAGCTGCAATGAGCAAGAGACAGGCAGAAAGCAACTTTCATTCCCTTTTCACTACTGACCCTTCACACTCCTTCTGTGAAATTGTCCTTCCCCGTCTAATAAGGACTTTTAGGCATGTTTTTATTTTTCCCATCACTCTCAGGCATTAGTGAAAAACCAGCCCTATAAAGTATTTAGAAAGCCCATTCTATTCTGATATCAACGCTCTAATTTCTCGACCAATAGAAGTGTTCCCCGCTGCTGGTCCCACGCATCAGAGGGAAATGCTCCCAGGGCCAGAAGCCTGGAACAAAGACAGAAGACGAGATTACTGTTTTCATTCTTTGTCTACTTCTACATTCATTTCACTGAGATTGTTAGACTTCCTGAGCACCTTCTTCTGGGATATATTTTCTTTTCTAATCTTTCCTGGGTGACATTCTTTATTTCCATGTCTCTGATACCATCTATATTCCAATGGATACACAATTGCTATCTTCAGTCCAGGCTGTTCCTCTACTCTGGCCTTGCATAGTCAACTGTCTACTTAACAAAATGTGTCACAGCCATATCGCACTTAATGTGTCCAAAGTAGTTTTTCTATTAAAGTGGCTTCTCTCTGTCTTACCCAGATTCTCAGAAAACAACAATGCCTTCCCTCCCTGTTGTGAAAGCTAGAAACCCAAACAATATTTTTCCTTTTCCTCCTTCACAAATAATATAATCACGTATGTATTGAAGATCTGTCACGTATCTAACCGTGGGTGCCCACATTTTATCCTCCTCTGGTCCTATTGATTCTACCTCCAAATATATCTCTAATTTAGCTACATCTCCTTTCTCCTGCCACTACTTTAATCCAAGCCTCCATCATTTCTCGTTCAACTATCACAGTTGCCTTCTAACTGACCTCATCGTTTTCACCCTAACCCCAACCTCACACCCAAACTATTTTTACCCAGCGTCCAGAGCCATTTTTAAAAAACGAGCATGGCCATTTTACTACAGTCCAAAACAATTCAGTTGTCTTGCAGTTAAAATAAAATATGGTATCCAGGCGCTCCATCTTTTTCATTCTCAAACATGGCTCCTACCCCTCACAGCCATGTAGGTCTTTCAGACTGACCTCTTTCCTGCCTCAGGGTCTTTGCACACGACATCCTCTTTACCATGTCCTGCTCATTCTCATCCTTCAGTCTTAGGCCTAAGATCACCTCTTCAGAGGTGCTGCCTCGGCTTAACCAACTTCTATCATGTTCCACTGTCACTCTCTTGGCATTCTATCGTTTGTTCCTTTATAACACTCTTCATAATTTGTCATTATTTGTTTGATGCTTAATGTTTACAACTTCTACTAGGTGGTAAATTTCATAAGGGCAGAACATTTGTCTGACTTGCTCACAGTTATAACCTCATCTAGTAAAGGGGGTTGATTGATAGAAAGCATGCAAGAAAATGAGTTACATCAATGAAAAGGTGAATCTAAGCATATCCCTCAAAGAGACATGTCACTCCCTAATTGTCTTTCCAACTGCAATGGGTTTGAACATTTTAATGTGGAAGAACCAAAGAAATATGTTAGGATATTGGATGCATTCATTTATTCCACAAATGTTTAAGGAGTATTTACTTACTATATATGTTTGGCACTGTTGTCTTTACTGGGGATACAAAGTGTACAGTTAATAAGGTGTTCAGTCTGACCTCATGGAGAAAATAGATCACAATATATCTGACGAATAAATATGTATTATAATGTCATTCCATAAGATACATGTTAAAAAGAAAAGTAAAGCAGGCAACAGGATAGAGAATGACAGGAATGGGGCTATTGTACAGGTGGTTGGTAAGGAAGTCCTCTCTGAACAGGTGATGTGTAAGCAGAGATATGGGGGGAAAGCATTTCTGATGGGGGACCAGCAAGTATAAGGGCCAGGAGACAAGAAAGAGTTTGAAAAACCAAAAAAATAGAAGGAAGACTGAAGTCTGCAAGTGTGGAGACACGATCAGGAGAGAATGAGGTCCAAGAAGTGATCAGGGGGCTGATCACAGGGAGTCTTGGAGGAGGTGTGAACATGTTAGAATTTTATTCTGAGTGTGATAGGACACTCTGTAGGGGTTAGACAGACTATCTCTGGCAGCTCTCTGGGAATTGACCAGAGGCAACAGTGGAAATAGGAAGACCCCTTAGGAGGCTATTACAATACTAGAGATGAGAGACGAACAATAAACAGGGACAAACGTTTACAACTTGGTGACATCCTTTGAAGGTAGGATCAAGACAAACTTAGTTTGGATAGACTGTGGGTGTGGGGCATGGTTAGGGCACCATGCTACATCTGGGCCTGAGCAACTGGGTGAATTATTGTTGCCACTTCTGTGAAGGGGAACCCTGGGGGAGAGCACTGGGGGGTAGGCATGGTGACTAGGGTTCTACATAGGGTTACGTAGAACTCTACTAAAAACTGACATCAACTAGTCTGATGATGCACAACTCTTAGGTTCATTATGGTATACAAGTCTAGCCATGGTAAGTTGAAATGAGTGAATCACTACTCCCACAGCCTCATTACCAATGTATAATGAGAGCAAATCTCAGATCAGATTTTGCCACACATGCAGACATAATGTCGTTAACAAGTAGGCACAAAGCAATTTATACACCTGCTCTGGAAGTCTGATGAAGTCTCAACTTATGGCCCTTCCAGGGCTCTCACCACAACATTGCATGAGAAGTTCACTCAGCAGAAGGTCATAGTCTAACGCAGGGTCAGCCATCCAGAAATCCTTTGCCCTAATGGCTGGAAGCAGAATTGCTTACAAATCAAGTGCAAGCATCAGGTACAAGTACAAAGATCCCTAAAGGTAAAGCCTATTGGCCTTGCTAGATTCTTATATCCTATTTGTATATGAGTAGAGAATGTCCCTAAAATATTTTAGCCAGTTTCCATATCTTGATTACCTCTAATTTGACCTATGAAAGACTGTTTCTAACACCCATTATGCTGATTAACAAGCCACTAATTTCACAAATGAAAACTCGGTTTTGAATTCAGCATGCTAATTAGGAAAATGCCTGGTGTTGATCAGAGTTAAAGATAGCTGAAGTGCTTGTAGTAGCTGCCTCCAGAGAATGGCTTTTCTGTAATGAAACCAGCTGTAGTACAGATTCCTGATTAGAGCAACTGTCTGAGGCTTGAAGTAACTGACACACTTTTGGAGCACACTCTGTATGTTAAAACACTAGAAAGTAGATGACGGGCATGCCTCATGGACACCCACATGGAGGCATCTTGTAGGTAACTGGATACACAAATATGATGCTCAGACTGAAGGAGTACATTTCAAAGTCCTTGGCATATGAGTGGCATTTAAAGCCATGGTACTGGATGAGCTCATCCAGGGAGTAGATATGAGGAGGAAAAAGGTCCAAGGACTGAGACATGGGACATTCCAACTTTTAGGGGTCACTTAAAGGAGCACAATACAGCCACGGAGATCAAGAAGTGGCCACCAATGCAGGCAGATGGCTACAAAAGTTTATTGACCTGAAAGTTAAGTGAAAAACAAAGTTTCAAAAAGGAGTAATGACCAAATGTGGCATATAGCCAAGAAGCCAAGTAATCAGGATTGAGAATTGACCGCTGATCATTGATATCTTGATAAGAGTAGGTTCCATACAGTGGTGATTAGAGTGGGTTAAGGAGAGAACGGGAGGCAGAGAAGCAGAAAGAGTTTAAACAACTGTTTGGAGTTGCTTTTTTTATCCAGAGACAAAGAGAAATGGTGTGATATTTGGAGGGCACGGACATCTAAGAGGTCTTATTTTGGTTGTTTCTGTTTTCACTATGTGACATAGTATAGATTGTTTGTATCAGGGTAAGAATGACCCATTTCAAGGGAGAAATTCAGGAAGTAAGGAGAGCACCCCCTCCTGCTGCTATAACATTGTGCCTAGCCACAATTCCCATCCCAGTTAGTAAATTCCCTGCCACGGAGCTAAATTTCCATCCTAGAGTTGTAGGAGTTGCTTAGTGATTTATTTGGGGGGAAAAACATTTTCCCAGAAGATTTAGAATTCTAAAACACAAGGCCACCAAGGAAGATATACTCTAGGCTGTGTACCTCTACCGTGGGCCAGGAATGGGTGAGAGCCTTCTCCTCTGTTACCTGTTGGCAGCAGGTTTTGCATGAAAATTGTTCTAACTGGCCTGATCCTCAAGTCCCCAGTCCATCCTGACCACCTGTTATATCAACCTCAGCAATCACAGAACAGCCTCTGGTAACAAGATCAGAAATGTGCCAGTGTCAGAGTGGAAGCAAAGAAAGAAACATCCAATCATGACCCAGAAAAAGGAGCTCCATGCTCTACCGAGTGGTATTCTGGCTCTCCATCTCTTCCTGAGGTCACGAGTCTGAGGTCGTTAATGCAGAAGCCTCTGTACAAAGGATAAACTCTATAGACCCAGATGGGCCCAGGAAGTAAGGAAGCTAACAAGGTCCTATTCTTGTCCTTTTCGACAGAGGCCCCTGGACCTCCGGTTGGGAGGGTGTGTGCACTGCTGACCTCACTCTCCCACTCAGTCATCACAGACAATGCATTCCCATCTTTCAGTGACCCCGACTAGGGACTTGAGGATGAAATGCAACCTGCTAAGGGCTCCCTCTACCTCCTTAGCTCTGTATCCGTGTCCTGCTTGATTTAGCCAGGAACACAATATCTTTCATCTGAAATTTTATATCTGTCTTCTTGTTGATGGCTTTTCTGTTCTCTACACTCTGGTTTATGAAGTTAATCGTTGTTAGAGAAATTTTACCCGGCATTCTCTGTTGTCAAGTGAAAACTGCCATTCATTCTCCATTGCCTATAGACTGAAAACGAATGCTTACAAGGGGGGCAAGACCCTTCCAAGAATGGCCCATCTCATTCAAGTCCTCTGCTTCTGTCCACTTTGCTCCTTGGAAACATCAGTCACCACAGATGTCAAGCATGTCAGGTCCTGAGGCAAAGGCACAACTGTTTCCTTTGCTAGAAATGCACTTTGACACCCTCTGAAGAGCTCTTATTCATCCATCAGCTCAAATGTCGTTTCCCCCTCCGAATCCTACGGCTGTGAGCCTTGTTGGTTACCCACTCGGGATCTGGTCTCTTCTTCCTTTCTACCACTTCCTATATCACACATTTCAGTCAAGAAAATTTATTTCAGGGAAGGGGTCTTTTTAGCCAAAGTCCCTCATGATAACCTCCTTTCTTTACAATGTCCAGGTGAATGGTATTGTCCCAGGAGTGGGTCCACAACCTGAAGTGACTGAAGGGAAGACGTTTTCTTCCACCCTTTGAGCAGAGGTTTGTGCTTCTCTTCTATTGGAGACAAAGAAGCTGCTGGCCATCAATTTCCAGCCATTAGAGAAGCTGAGGTCAAATTTATTCCACAGAAGAGAGCAGAGCTCAGAAACTTTTGCCGACCATGACATGAATGCTGTGCTTTGTGAGGTAAAAAAAAAAAGGTGACCTGAATAAATGTCTTTTAAATCAGTTTGAATTGGGTTTTCTTGTACTTGCAGATGACTGCATCCTATCTAACACATTTTTTTCTGGAGAGCTAGCATTCCTTGATGCTTCCTTCCCACAGGACTTTGTCATGACACGTTTACATTTCTCTCTCTCCACAAGACTGTGACATTATCAGTATCTGTGTATATGTAGTGTTTTGCACAGTTACCAGCATACATAGGCTGATAGATGTAGAAGGCATGAACAAATGAATGAATGCCTAATTTGCAAAAGCCAATCCACTGAATCACAAGTTATAAAGAAGGTAGTAAATAAGAAACAAAAAGAGGGAACAGCCTTTTCAAAGAGAAAAGGATAATACCTAAAGAGATGTCAGTGTTTTGGATTAATTGGTGCCTTTAATCTCAGTTTCCTATCGTGTCCCCATTTGAAACATAGACAGGGAATTGCAATAAAATTAAAGCAGGTTAATTTACCTAAGAGCTTAGGTAGAATACAGATTTCTCATAGGTTCAGACCTTGTCTCCAGCACTTATTAGTCATTCACCTTGAGCAACCTCTCTGAGCCTCACTTTCTTCTCTATGACATTGGGATGATAATATTTCACAGGGCTACTTAAGGTTTGGATCACATGGGTAGGAATACATACCTATGATCACCCAGGGATGCCAGGGAGATTGACAGGTTGTTACATGTTTGTTTTAATTGAGTAAACTGGGAACACAAGTAGGAAGCTCGCATAGGAAGAAAGGCTAGAAATGGCTATTTGCTGGACCCCTCTTCTGACTGGGACAGTTCTCCAGCCTGGAGTTCTTCAGTGTTGTTATCCCATCTTACCAAGGACTCCTTGGCTTAGGGAACATCAGAACTTCCCCAAAGTCACATGGTTGGTCAGGGTCAGTTTCTAATCCAAGTCTGTTTGGGTAAGGAGCTCAAGAGGGAGGCTAGAGAGCCAGAGTGAGAGAGTCTAGGCTCCTTGCATACCAACATGCACTCATAGGGAGGTGAGGCAACACAGCCAGTTCATGAATATTTGCATTTTCTCTGTGTCCTGAGACAGAATGATGTAGTAGTAATTTAATTCATTTCCTGCAGTCGGGGCAACATAATTCTCTGGCAATGTGCATTTAGGCCAGTCCACAGGGGGAACAGAAAAAAATGAAGCAGAGATCTCAGAAATCATGTTCTTTACATGAAAATAGATCAGGCATTGGGAGGGGGCAGACCAAAAGTAGCCTGCGGGAGTGAGAAACAAAACTGTGAGAGGCTGAGACAACCACGATGTAGTGAGGGGAGGTCAGGGTGCGCACAGAAGAGCATAGGAGAAGAAGACATGGAATGGGTGGTTTGGGGGATTCTGCTATACCACCCATTCACCCCCTCAACACCATTCCTAAAAAGACAAGGCATTTGAAAGTGTGCCAAACTGGTTAAAGTACCACTTCCTTGGTCACCTGCATGGTCTTCCAGGAACATCCATTTTCTGAAAGAAAGAAATGGATAAATAACATTTCCCCCCAGTTTTGAAATTAATGCACATTTATTATACAACATTTGGAAATGACAGAAAGCATAATGAACAAAATCACCCATTCTACCACATAGAATTGTCAGCATTAGCATTTTGTATGTTGATTTCATGCTATATGTGTGTGTTTATGCATGTGTGCATATATGGCTGTCCAAGAAAAACCTGGCCATAAATGCCTCTATTTTTCATATCTATGGCTGGATACTTTCTGGACAGCCTGTGTGAGTGTCTGTGTGTGTATCTCATACACACACACACATACACACATACACCGTATTTTTCGGTCCATAAGACGCACTTTTCCCCCCCAAAAAAGTGGAGGGAAAAGTGTGTGCGTCTTATGGAGCAAATACTGCAAAGAAGAGTGCATGTTGGGGACCTTAATGATGCCGTGGGGAAGCCTGCAGCCAGATCAGAAAGCAGGGACTGCATGGAAGGAGAGCTGGTCCAGGCAGGTCAGGTGTGTCTTATGGAGTGAAAAATACGGTACACACACACACACACACACCGAAATAAATACATGATGTTGCAAAATAAAACATTGATGAATTTACAAATTCCTGAACAGAGACACATGTTGCTGGGGCTCCTGAAGTCCCTAGCTACCTGTGCCCTAGTTCACATCAAATTCTTATCTTCTCACAGATTTTGAGCTTTCATTTCTGCCCAATTTCTTCTGCATCATAAAATACAGGGTCTGGTAGAAGTAATGCCCATTTTTTATGACCTGGTAATCTATACCAAATCTTTTATTACATAGCAATAACATAGCAATATCACACTCAAGGATACTATACTTCTTTAAAAAGGGCATTACTTCTGCCGGACCCTGTATATTTTAAAATTTTACTTAAATTTGCCCATTCCTCCATCTACCACCTCCTTTCTCGTCTCCACCTCTTGAAATAATTGTTTTCATGGGATGATGCCACTTCACCTCTAATTCGTTATTGTTTTACAATGACTCTTTCTACATACAATTTTATATTCTTAATAGAATTATATATTCTTAATCATGATTTAATTGATCCTAATTGTTAATTACATGAGTAAATAAATTAACAATGGCTTGTTTTAAAATGCGACTTCATTTTCCATGTTTCTGTAGGTCCTTTCTCTGGGTCCATTCGGAAAAGACTACTGATTTCTTCTCCAGACTTGTTGGAGATAAACAAGGAAAGGAGTTGGGTGCTTTACTTTGTGAGTGACAGACCTTCACTTGTTCCCTTTGTGTTGGTGATTAGTGCTGCCCCCTGCTGCTCCTGGGGGGAGGCACAGACACCTGAGGTTCTACCTGCCGTTCACTGGGCCTCCTCCATTACGTTTACTGTGTCCTGTCAGTGTTGCTGTGGTAGATCAGAGTAGGGACATAATTCTTCCCATCTCCATCCAGGCCCTTTGCCATGTGACTACAGTTTCCTTCACTTAAGGCTCAGATTCCACCACCCCTTGAATTTAGGTTTGGCTGCATGACTTGCTTTGGCCAAGAGAACGGGTGTGAGTAACGGTGTGCCCGTTCTGGACCTAGTCCTTGAGAGGTCTAGAATTCTCACTTGTGCTCCTGCGCCTTTGCCTTCACCACTGGAACAACCTGACTGTGGGAGTGAGGGGACCGCAGGCCTGGGAGTAGAGCAACCCCAGCTGAGGACCCCAGCCATGCCCAGCGTGCAAAGCCCCACCTGGCCCACACAGGCCCGTGCAATCCAGCTAATCTTCAGATGTGTGAACAAAAGTGTAGGCCACTGAGATTCCATGACTGTTACACATTTTTATTATGATGGCATCTAAACAATACACCTTGTTCTTCCAATACCTGAGGTTTTCTGGGGGCCTGGGGGTGAGTGAAAATAGCATCTATTTCCTCTTCGTCATCTTCTTTTCAAACACTTACCACTTCTCCTAATTCATCTGATTTTCATGTTTTAAATTGTTAACATCTCTCTTTCACAGTGTTTCACCCTCACATTCTCTTTTAGTCCTTTATTATCACTTTAAAGGTTTATTTCAGGGTTGGGGAAATAAGAGACAGATGAATGTATTTAAGTAGAAGTCCCCCTGTCCTAAAACATTCTGTTGTCTTAGTG
Source organism: Craseonycteris thonglongyai (assembly GCA_004027555.1). NCBI lineage: Eukaryota > Metazoa > Chordata > Mammalia > Chiroptera > Craseonycteridae > Craseonycteris > Craseonycteris thonglongyai. Next base: position 7,414 of record PVKE010000679.1, on the reverse strand, counting down.
TGACAGAGGCGATGCTATTGTGCAGCGAACAATTTTTCTTTTTCTTCTGGGTGCAGCCCTCCCACCTGCCTGTGTCTAGGTTCTGGCCTGCATGAGTAGTTCCGGCCAATTTAACATGAACAGAAATCATTTACACCACTTGTATGGTTCTCTCGTTCCCCTGCCGTCTAATATATGATATATTGGAAGTCATTATTAATTTAGTCCTAAGATTACAGAATAGCAAAAGGAATTTTGGCAGTGCTGGGAGATGAATATGTCCTCCACATATGAATGCATGGGATTTTGTATCTGCCTTCTGGGAGAGAGGAACAAGTAACTTGTTATTCCTACAATGTATAAACATGTGCTGTTACGTGGGTGCCTAATGCTGACATTGCTATTGTTTTAAAATGAAATATGAATAGAGGGATATGTTTAGACACCAAACATCCAAAGGGGTGAACTGTACCAGACATCATTTATTAAGCTTTGGAGCTTTGCTGAGATGTGTAGCTCTTCTTTCTACTTGAGGGTATAATGCCAGAAATAACGTTTTTCAGGCTTACTTAAAGTCAGATTCCAGACAGATTCTGCTAATTAGAGGCAGTGCTGTGATGGCCCTGACTCACTCAGGAGGCTGTGACATCCGGACCACACCCTGCATGATGAAGTGGGCACTCACCCCACAGAGGCGCTGTTTTCTCTTGACAAGTTATTCGTGGTCCAGCCAGTCAGGGGACTCAAGGGAGTCACATTACTTTTTACCTTATGTGATACTGAACTTCTGGATCTACACACCTTGCCACGTGCTTTCTATGAGCTGTTACTATGCCACTCTGTTCGTCTTAAGTGTAAAAGTACATTTAGCAATTACCTCATCACGGGGTTGGAACCGTATGGATGTTATGGGATGGCTCCAAAGTCCCCATCAAGATGACTAGCCCAAAATATGGGACAGTAAGAATAGGTCCAGAGGAAGGAGAAGTCCCTCACCTACTCAAAGAGAAGCATCTCAAATCATGAGAGACAGAATGGGGGTACATAATAATTCAAATTGAATACTACCAGAAGAATTTTCACATGGGTCATTATGAGTTCTTTGGTGTGATTCTCACAGGTGCTGACCTTTTCAGCTAATCTGTCATGATTTTGGACTTGCCCTTAGGTGCTGGTTGTGCTGGGGGGAGATCTGGTAGCCATTTTCGTGTACGCCGATAACACCAACCGCTCATTTTTTTTTAAATATTTTTTATTAAAATACAGCTAACATACCGGTAATATTATATTAATTTCAGAGTACATCATAGTTATTCAACATTTGTTTACCTAAAAAGGTAATCACCGTGACAAGTCCAGCAACCATCTGATACTGTACCACACTATCACAAAATTATTCCCTATATTCCCTACCACTGTATATTCCCCATGTTGTACAATACCAACACCTTTGTCTACTGTGCTGCCTTCTGGCAAACTCCACTAAATTACACAACTCAGCACTCTCATATGAAACTATCAATAATGAATCCTAAGACTGGAGCACGAGCAAGCCATGTAAGATGTCCCTTCTCCCTTCAGGAGTCATTGGAGAATAATGCTGCAGACTTCACTTAGCATTTTCTCAACCCCTCAGCTGCACATGTTGTTGACCAATTTATACTTTCAGACTGAAAAATATGTCCCTTCTGGCTGTTCTTGTGAATGGACTTCCCTGTATGCCTTAGATGAAAAGGCTCTTCCTCCTGGGGGTAGTCAGTTGACCACCACTAACCTACTTCCAGTGTCTCTGAAAGTGATGTCAGTGACTAGTTCCACAATGCTCAGGATTGAAACAACATAGATTTGTGACAGTGGAATATGGTGCATAGACACTACCTCTGGAATAAGAAGGTAGATTACGAATTAAGATGCATCTCCTTCAGGACTCCAGCAAAGATCCATGGAAACAGGCTTGAGTCTAGGACTTCAGTCAATCAATGCTAGTCAACAAGAAGGCAAAAAATCATGGAACTTGATCAAACCATAGGATATTCTGATGTGTCTTTAACTAAGGTTAATGTAGGAAATCTTGCTAGAAAATCACCATGTCACAAGTTGCAACTCCAAGTCTTAGATCTCAGTTCCCTGCCCACATTAGGAGTAAGGCTGGTGCTTCATCAACCATAAACTTGAAACTGGCAAAACTAGGTGAGAGAAAAATTCCTATGACTGAACAGAGACCACTGACTGTGACAGGCAAAGGAACTTTCTCAGTCAGAGTTTAAAAGTACCACATGGGCTTAGGTCCAACATCTGGCCCTGATAAATTCCTGGGCCTTGACCTAGAATGTAACAGGTGATGGAACCTGAATACCTGCTACAGTGCTTATACCTAAGAGTTTTTTTCAAAGGAAGTATTCTCCAATAAGCCTAGTAGGGTTGCTGGTTGCTGGCTGCCCTATTTTTCATGGTACTCAATACTCAATTCTGGGTTTTTTCTCTCCCCACACTCTCTCCCTCGATGACATCAATTTTCATGGTTTAGAATGTCATCTATATGCTGATGGTTCTCAACTACGTGCTCTATTTGTACCTTCAACTTCTCTGACCTCAGGAATCTCATTCCCAACTACTTACTTAGTAGCTCCATCTGAATGCCTCATAGACATCTCAGATTTATGTCCCAAGCTAGAACACTTTATCTCTTTTTCTCTACTGCTACTATGCTTTCCTATGCCATTCTTCTACCAGTCATATGGATGCCATCATCTGTCACCTGGAATACAGATTCATCTTTGCCCTCCTCTGCCCCATTCTTTTTATGGCAGACAAAGTGATCTTTCAAAACGTAAACCAGCTCATCCTTCCCCACCACTTATTGGTTTACGATGGAACAAATGCAAACTTCATATGGTGTAAGAAGCTCTCAACTACTTCCATGATGGCAACATCTCTCATCCTTCAAGACTCAACTGAAAAAAAATCACTGCTTCTGACCACTTTCTTACTGTCTTATCTAAAGTAAGTCCTCATCCATATTCTTCAACTAAGCACCTTTCACAATTTTGGAACCATTTGTTTAGTTGTGAGAGGAGTTTGTTCCATTCATTTAATAAGGGCAAGTATCATATCTGTTTTATTCATCATAATTTTCCCAGATTTGGGACAATGACCAATATACAGTAAGTGCTCAATAAATACTTATAGAATAAAATAATTCATACATATCTAGTATGTGTTTAATGAGCATATCCTTACAACATTACTTGCCTTTTTGACTTTTGTTACTGTTCTTCCCTTAGCTGATGGACATTTTTTTTTAAGATTTATTTTACTCTTTTTGACAGAGACTGAAAGAGACAGAGAGAGACAGAGAGAAGGGGGAGGGCCCAGGGCAGTCTCCATAGTTGTACCTCATCAGTTTTCGACATGGTTTTGCCCCACACAGGTGGGCAGGGGCCGCTCAGGGCAGAAACTGGGCTGGGGGTCTCCCACATAGGAGGCATACTCCCTCAAGCCAGGGGCCAAACCAGGGGGTGAGAACCAAACTGGGGGCCGCCTGCATGGGAAACACACCCCAGTTCAGCATACGGGTCTGCATGGGCCAGGGCTGGGATTTGATCCTTGGTCCCCAAGGGTGCAAAGTGAGCGCTTAACCTGCTGAGCTGTCCCGGCTTCCCTGATGGACATTTTTTAAACAAACACATAATTTTATTTTTAATTACTCTAGTAGAGTTTAATGTTTATTCAGTTAAGGAAAACTACACATATAAAGATGCAGATGCCAACGTACTGATCAGATTAACTATCTAGCTCTATGGCTCACTCTTCACCTTTTCCTTCAACACAATTAAAAATTTTGACTTATAGATCTTTTGGACAGTATGAAAATAGTTAAAACCATAAATATGAAATCTACAAACTACAAAGGTTCCCTATGCAGTTTTGTATTAAGATTTCTATTTTAATGATGACTTCCCATGTAATAATTAGAAACTGATTAGTTGAAGACTATCTTTAATTTTTTTGAAAATAATTAGTGGGTAGTATACTTACTATTCTCATATAAAATGTTTAAGATAACTCTTTGGTTGGGTATAAAATTGGGGCTTACAATCTTCCTTCCAACAGATATCAAAATTCCAGATGTTGCCCCATTATCTTCCAGTATTTATATGTGAAGAGAATCAGTTATCACCAGGCAATATTAATGCCTCTGTAGATAAGCTCTCCATTCTGATTTCTTCCTACTGTGAGGGGTACTGATAAGATATTTTCCTTTTTATACTTCAGAAATTGTGCCCAACTATATCTGGGTATAGAAATCACTTTATTAAATTTATCTATACAAGTGAGCAATTTGGGCCATACCAATGTGAGTTTTTTTCTCAAATCAAGAAACATTTTTAATAATATCTTCCCTCATTTAATCTGGTTCCAGTGGTTTGGGTTTCTTTTTCAGAAGCACTTCTAATTATCTGGTAAAGCTGCTATCTTCTATCATCTATATTCATAATCTTCTTTCTAATTTCCCCCTATTTTCTCTGCATATCTGAAGAGCTTCTCAAGTTACTTTTGCCAATTGTGATTCAATTTTTCCCCTCAGCATCAACTCTATTCCTAAATGCCTCTAATGAAAATCAAATTCTTCTACAGAAGACCTTGATTTATAGTTGCTAGACTTGTACTTCCTCATTCCCCCAATTTCTATGCTATTTCTTTTCATGATCACAGTAATGATCTAAACTAGTATTAAAGATCTTCTAATGACTGTGAGTGACACCAACACTAATGCTATTGCCAAGCCAACTCAATTATCACACTTGGTTAGCTAGGGAAGTATACCCTGCAAGCATGTGTGAGCTGTGAGACTCTCATTCATGTAACCTCTAGAGTAAGACTCTTCATGAAACAGAGCAAAGAATGAGCAGAGCAGAGGCAGATGGGCATCTCCTCTGAGGTTGCCAATTAGGAAAATGCACTGTCTCTGGGAGGACCTAGCCCTGAAGGTGAGCAGAAGGTACCTTTGGGTAGACATAACCCATGCCAAAGAGCACAGCATAGGGATTGAAGCAAGGGCTGCATTGCAGCTCCCTACTTGCCCCCTTGGCTGGGCACCTGTGCTTTGCACGAAATGTGCAAATGTACATGGCGGCTCTGGTTCCACTTTCTCCTGAGGCCAGAGTTCTCATTTCATGACTTGGTTGTATGAGTAAATAAATCTTTTGTTTAAAAGAATTCTATCACAACTAAATTAAATTGATTGTCTTGGACATCTGGTATTATATCATTATTCCTTTAAATGCCAATAAATAAGGTGTAGAAAGTGTTGGAGTCAATAATTGGCTAAGGCATAAGAAGAAGTATGAGAATAGCAGTTGTGTATACAACCTTATGTAGCCTTACTTATGGGCACAGAACACGTTAAAGAGTTACCTGGGAGCTGAGATTATACATATCAGTCATGGGAACAGCTACCAGGACAATGAATCTCTCAGACACCATCTCACAATGTTAGGGTTGGCAATGAGGGCCAATTCCTCGGTTAAAGGGACCAACTTCATAAGACAGGGCATAGTGTATTTATACCATCTTGAGTATTCTGAAGGGGAATGATGTAAAAACAGGTCTTCTGTTCTACAGTGAGGACTTGGATATGAGTTAGATACAGTGAATCTATCTCATCTCTGGGCCCTGCCTTTCCCCAGTAGGAGGATCAAGCTGAGAACAAATGCTTGCTTAGCTCTTCCCCCTGTCCTGTCTGCCCTCTCTCACTCCCTTTTTCTAGAGAGGACGCCCTCTGTAAGTCAAGTGTACTCAAACCCCTAACTGAGGCTCTGCTTTTAGGATATCTAACCCAAGACAAAGATAACAGCTGCCCCCATAGGGCTGTGATCAAACATAACTGGGGACAGTTCTGAGGTAAAGGAGCTATGATAGTTTTCCTACTACTTCTGACAGCAGCCCACAGAATTACTTGGTACCCTACCTGTCCTGGTTTATGTAGCTGACCTTCTCACTTAAGCTGATCTATTGTGGGTCCACCAAGCTCAAAAGTGTTCCAGGCCTACCTCCTGTTTCGATGGTCGTAGACTCTTGTAAAGCAGGCCACATCGTGCTCTGGGGTGACCTGTATCAGCAAAATTCAGATCATCCAGAGAAGTCTTATAGCCTCCAAACAAAGCCATGTGACTCGCAGGTGTGTATGTGTGGTATGTGTGTGTGAGGGAGAGACAGACAGACAGACACATACACAACATGAAACATGCCCTGCCACAGGACACATAACCTAAAGTAAAAATTAATTCGCCAGGCTGAGCCTGATACTAGTGTCAGGAGAGACAGTTATTCATTGGGACTGCTCTTTGCTTTTAGGTCACTATGCTCACCCGCTACTCCTATAACTTATACAAAACCTATGCAGACTTGTACAAACAATGCCCCTAGCAATGCCAGTGCTTGGAAAGCTTCACACCATCCTCACTGGCATGGATGCCATCACTCATGTGAGTCTACTATTTCTGGATTAATCAGCTTCCACTTTGGTGGCAGAGAGTCAGCCATTTCTTACCCTCCATAGCTAACAGTTTGGATGCAAGTACCAATTCAGACACATCCTTCCAGAACTTTGAGTCATTTTTATGGTTCTTTACTTTCTGTTTCCAGGACCACTCTGAACTCCAAAATGAGTTAGTGTGTCCTTTTTGCTATGATAAATGGCCTGTCTATCCCAGAATTTTCCCTGAGTTTAGACACTGTTCTTTTGCCCTTCCCCACCTGCTTCCAGTTAGCTACCTCTCTCTTGATTTCAATGAACCCCTTACACACAGGTCATGTTTCTCTGTTTGCTTGTTTGGTTTTCTCCCTGACAGTTTTGCCATCTAAATAAAGATTATTCTGGACACAATGTACTGAGTCCTTCAACATGACACTGATTGGCAGCATTGGTTATCAGCACAGAAGCCATGTCCCCAAAGTCACAGTAGCCAGGGGTGAATCATGACAGTCCAGCTCCCATCAGCACCTCCATCCTCACCCAGCCCCCTGGTACATGCAGGCAGAGCTGTGTGCAGCCTTCACTAATAAAAGAAGGCGGAGAACTGGTGCAATCGTTTAGGTAATTGGGCAAGACTCTGCTCTCATATATAGGCATATACCATCAGCACTTCAACAGGCTCTCATATCAAACACAAGGAAAATAGGATAAAAATGGGCATTGGATCCCATCCCATCCCTCCTGGTAGATTTGGCGAGCATGTCTAGCTTTCCCACAGAGTCACTTCAGCAGTACAGAGGCTAGTCAGTCCCCAGAATGCAAATGCTTCCACATATTGGGAGACCTGCTGGCATGCTCAGTCATCTTACACCCCAATGCCTCAAAGGGAACCAGAGTGTGCCCAGGAGATGGATACAGATGCTCCAGTGCTCCCCCATCTAGGACATTCAGAGCATC
>PVKE010000678.1:0-128767 GCA_004027555.1 Craseonycteris thonglongyai | reverse complement strand
CATCAAGTTTCCACGGTCAAGCCCTTTTCTAGGTTAAATACACACACAGTTACTTAAGAGGGTAAAACAAATATCCAAAGCCAAATCAGGTTACAGCTCTAAAGCTACTTAAATTGTTTTAAAGATTTATTTTATTGATTTTTGACAGAGAGAAACAGAGACAGAGAGAGACAGAGAGAAGGGGGAGGGCCCAGAGCAGACTCCATAGTTGACATTAGTTTTCCATATAGTTTCACTCCACAGGTGGGCACAGGGCTGCGCAGGGCAGGAACTGGGCCGGGAGCCTCCCACATAGGTCCCGGCAAGAACTGAACTGGGGGCACACCCCAGCTCAGCATATGGGTCCACATGGGCCGGGCCGGGATTTGATCCTCGGTCTCCAGGGCTTCAAAGCAAGCGCTTAACCCGCTGAGCCATCCCGGCTTTCCTAGGTTACAGCTCTAGAAGCCCCGTTAGCCAACTGGCCTTGGGATGTACCTGGATGTTGTAGCAAGCTCGCTGATGAACATGTTTCTGTGGCTGGACATCACTCTCCACGCCCAGAGACCTGACCTCTGTCCTTGAGGCACACGTGTCAAGCATTGCAAACTGAACAGTAGCAAATGGATACCAATCAGACGGAATTTCTTGGTCTGATCCAAGTTCTAGTTTGTATGACAAACAATGAGGATGATCAGGACCTTGAAGAAAAAAATCAAACTGTCAGTCAAAGTATTTCACTGAACATTGCTCTTGAATGTAAGACACACTCATCCTTTTCTTTAATAAGCAATTCCACTAGCACTAGTACAATGTAAATTCCATTTGAACAAAATATCAAAATTCACAATTCTGCACTAAGTAGGGAGGATCAATCTGTTTTGTTAAGTACTAGCTTTAAAATAAGTACAACTTTATTATTATGTGCATATATATATTAACACCTAAAAATGTTCTCTATTAGAAGTATGCTGTTTCTTTAATTAAAAGATAATTAATATTTATATGAAGTATTGTTATTTGACTACAATATGCATAGGATCTATAAAACACTCTCTTAAATAGACTGAATAAGCTCCTATAACTCTTAATTCACTTTCTTACCACTCTTTTTATTAATAGTTAATGGAAATGTAAACTTCAGTCTAAATTAGGTCAGCTGATAAAAAATTCTGATTTTTTAAAGTTAAACTTAATGAAATTTTATTACATTTTAGAAAAATATTCTAGGCTAAGAATTCCTTCTTCAGAACAGATTATATTTTAGTACATTAATTTCCATTCATCTCCCTTAAAGCTTTGACTGGAACAGATGTACAGTGTAAATAGAGATAGGCATATTGGCTTTCAGTGTATCAATCTGATATTTATTTTCACTTAATTCAATTTGCCATTTATTGAGCATCTACTCTATGCCAGCCCAGTCTCTGTGCCAGATCTACAGATATCACACACATGCAGTGCTCCCTTCAGCAGCAAATATACTAAAATCAGATATATGCAAAGATTTGAAGCGTGCTTATATACGGTATGTGCGTGTATGGTTATAATGAAGTAAAAATATTCTCATTGTAATCACTGTAGTAATGCTATAAATGTTCCATGATTCTGTTGCACTGTGTACATATCCAATGCAGCCAGCTTTACTTAAATAAATGGATGAGGTGACAGTAACTTCAAAAGCCAGATTAAATGACTGTAGCACTGACATAGCTTCTGAAAGAACATTTCCATCAGAATATAGCTTTAGGCACAAAAACAAGAGTTTAAAGGATTTCACTTAATTCTTAAAAGATAAATTGCCTTTCATTTCCTTACAACCTGTTTCTTGTAGAGAGACTAATAGAATTCTAAGGCTGTAAAAGGCCTTGAGAAATCATCAATCAATTAACCAACAGAGGCTCAGTGGTCATCGCCATCACTTACAGGTAGGGTGGGACAATGGAGGCCTCTGAGGTGCTCTAAGCTACCCAGATCACCACAGGCAAGTGATAACTTCACTCAGACACACATATACCAGGTGAGATTCCACAATCCATGAATTACCCTTTCTAGTTTGCTGCCTGCAGTGAGGATACTGTAAGTTCATTTAAAGGTAATTCAGGCACTTTTACCTCCCTTCCGGTACAGTGGTTATTAAGAACACAAATACTGGACCCAGATTGCCCAGGCTCCAATCCCAGCTCTGCTACTTAGTAGCTGTGTAATCCTAGGCAAGTTACTTGATCTCTCTGAGCCTCAGTTTCCCCATCTGAAAATAAGGATGATGATAATGATAACAACATAAATCTTTTAGGATTGTTGTGAGGATTAAACAAAGCAGTCAGCACACCTATAGCACTTGTACATGGTACATTATAGTGGTACAGGTAGAAGTGTGAGACATATATGATTACTTTGCAAAGTGCTATTCAGTTATAAATCCAACATTATTATCTAATTACTACAATTTTGCTAATGAAGGGACTGTAAATTCTATACTTTTAGGGCTGAAAACGATGTTGGAGATGATCTAATTTGATATTCACATTTTAAAGAGAAAAACTCTCTTGGAACTTTTTGCAAAATTACCCAAGTTGAAGACCCAGTGCTCCAAAAATGTGAGAAACAAAGCCTTTCTACCTGCTTTTCAAAAAAACACAGGTAAAAGACAAAAGAGAGCCTTGTTCCTTTAAGTTTTCTGGCATTTTTTCCCTGGCTTTTAAAAACTCTACTCTTTAATAACACACTCCCCCTTTAGACTTTGATATCCAGGAGGAGAGGTATCATATCTGTCCCTAGGACAATGTCTGCCACATGTGGGCTCAAGGGGTATTTTCGAATTTACAAATACATGAATAAGAGGAAAATCATGTTATGTAGCTCACTATTGACCAGCAGGAGGCACTCTTGGACTTTGGTAATGGCTAGTCTCCCAACTTTCTCAGGACAGGGAAGGCAAATTACAAAATCTACTTTGGTCTAGTTGATATCTGGTTCCTCTTGAACCAAAATATTTCACATCTGAAACTGAACTGTTGAGAGTGGAGGCTATGAATGGAAGGAGGCTGACACAAGTGGAGAGAGCAACAGAGAGGAAAGGAAAAAAAGGCAACTTGTATTTAAAAATTGTAGTAAAATTGGGAAGGTAGAGATAGATACATTTGTTCATTGACTCTCCACCATTCCCACTCCTTTTATTCTTTGCCATCGGCATCCTCATTTGGAAAACCAATGTTCTCATTCCTCCTCCTTCCCTTCCTTTCTCTCCCCACCTACCTCTTTCACCACTCCCCAGACTCCTTCAATCCCTAACCAAAGCCTGTCCCATTTCTTTTGCTGTCATTCACACCTTAGTCTGAATGAATTGAGCTACCTGTCCAAGGCCAACCTTAGTTGTAAAATAAAAGACTTGACTACTGTTAAAAGAACAGTAAACACTGACATGCTAGTAGAAGAGATGTTTAAGGGGCCAGCAGCCCTTCCCATCTCCTTTGAAATCACAGGTGAATGAAACAATGCTGACTTCAAAAAGCCACAGGAGTAAAGGCACAAAAATTTTTTTTTAATTAGTGCAAAGTAGACTACTTCATATATTCTCTTTCATTTTCCATCCTTTTAATACTTTTTCTAACAGTACAGGGATTTCAGAAACTAGCTTGTAAAGGGTAATGTTTTAAAGACTTAAGAAATGTACATATCCTCTGTTCTCTAGACACCCAGTTGATGTAAAAATCACAGAGCAGAGAAGCATTCTAAGACCCTGTTACTCAACATGTGGTCCTTGGGCCAGCAGCGTTGGTATCGCCTGAGAACTGTGGGAAACACAGTATGAAGATAGGGGACACCCACCTGCTGAATCAGAATCACCATTTTTACAAGGTGATTCATGTGCACACAAATGTTTGAGAAGCACTGCTTTCGGACAGGTTTCTTCTCTGCCCCAACCTTCCTTTTTCTACACAAGCTTCTCTCAGAGGCAAACTGCCAGGCACCCTCTTACTCTTTGCATTACGCACTCCCAGCCCCACATGATAGGTCCAAGCGATTCCAGCCCACCTCAGAGCCACGTGCTGTCCCCCAGACTACCTGATACAGCTCACTGTCTTTTCCCTGGGCCTCCCAGAGACCTGATCTGAACAAAGCAGCTTTGATCCTAAAGGATTTGTTCAGTGAATTATCACTGTATAATTGACTGAAAAGCTCATTTTATATTGGTCTTTGTGGGCCTGGGGCTATGAAAGTCTTCAAAAAGAATTCCTAAAGGCCAAGATCAAATCCAGCAGGCTCTCTGGGAAGACCCAGTCTTGCCATTGTTCCCAGTGAGCTCAACTGCTAGTAAACACAGGTGGGAGGGCAGTTAACAGCAGAGCAGGGAGGGGTGCTCCCAACATAATGAGCTCCACAGGAGAAATGCCAGGTCAGTTCTCACCCTTGGCTTCCTGGGAGAGCTTTTCATAAGTGCCCATACCTGGGGATCCACCTGCCAGAGTCATGGTTGGGATGGGGCCTAAATACAGGTATGTTATTAAAGCTCTAATGATTCTAACATACAACCAGCACCGGAAAACACTTAGATTTCTAAAAAGAGACGTGATGAGAAGACCCTAGGCTACCTCGGCGAATTGCACCACTGCCCATTTACTGGCCAAAGCCAGAAACCCTGACCAGCCTCCATCTTCTCCCTTTCCCCCAGGCCCTCAGATCAGGTGTCATCATTGGGGGGCACCTCTTCCAAATTTCTTTCCCCACCCCTCACCTCCTCAGTGCTCCATCCACTGCTGCTTGCCTTGCTCGGCATCTCTGCCCTCCTACCAGCCTCCTGTGTGTCTGTAATCTACTCCTGAATCTCTCCTCCACAATGGAGGTCTGACATCCTAAAACTAGGGCTGATCCTGTCAGAGTGCCCAAAGCACTCCAGAAGCCCTGATGACAAACCCCATGCCCCACAGCGCACCTCCCATGCTGGTTTCTCCTCTCACCAGCCTTGGTCCCAAAACAGGTAAGATCGGCCACCTCCACACCTGTGTTTCTGCCGTTTCTATCCTTGATGGAATACTGATTCATCCATGCCCAGCTTAACCATCCCCTCTTCAGCAAAGCCTTCCAAGTACCCCTCAGTTTATCACTCCTGTCTGGGACCCCTATTACCTATGTATGTACATGCCTGGAATAGAGCACATTTCGTCAGCACATTTGGAATAGTTGTTTCTGGATTGTCTCATCTATTAAGACTTACATTTCTGGAGAGCAGGGATCGTGTTTGTATCTATATCTCCAAAGCACCCAGCACAGAGCCTGTATCTAGAGAAAATTTAGGGGTGTTTCTGGAATGAGTGAGCCCTCTTGTCAATAAATCCTTGTTGATTAAATATACATTAACTCTGGGAAAATAAAGTGTTATAAATAGGATCACTTTTACACATTTTATAGGTTGTTCCCCTTCCAAAACTAAGAGTAATTTGTACAGGTTCGCAGTTTAAAAAATAAGCTGCCCTGGAAGGTTCTAGTCAGAGTGCCTGCTCTGGACAGCTGGAAAGGGCTATGTGAGAGCCTGTCTCCCTGCCTCTCTGACCCCGCGTGGACAAGCCAGCAGGCCAAGCCTCCTCTGTCAGAGGAATAATTATTACTGCAAATCTATGTGAAAACTGTTCCATTTTGTTCCATTTTGATCCAGTCCCAGTGACTATCTCTAGGACCACAGGAAAATAGCAGGAGTCACATGATCAACCAGACCTCAGGGGAGAACTATGGATCCAAGTTATGAGCATTCTAGCCTGCCTTCCTCACTTCCCCCTTTGTGTTTGGCAAAATAAAAGGCAATTCTATTTTGATTTTTACAACTCCTCTTGCCTTAAAAAGTAGCACAAAAGTTTTAGAATGGATCATGCAGCAGTTGTAACAGAAGGCAGGAAACATTACCTCCGTGGAGGTATGTCATGATAGAAATTCCCATCACATTGGAGTTAACCAGAGGCACCATCGAGGCCACCCATTGTGGCCACACTATCCCACTCCCACCTGGCCCTGCCCTGAGCCTCAGCTGTCCTCGCTATTCCCTGGGACTAGCACAGTACCGTAACTACTTCGAGTCATGAAAACACTGTGGAGCTGAACTCGGCATTAATTGAGAAGAATGTGAGGGGTAGGGGGTTGTCAGAGACAACTAATGTTGGTATGGGGGGCTTACCTTCTGTACAGGGGCCTGACTGTCTCTCTTGCCTGTGAGACCCTGTCCACAACCCAAGCTACAATCAGTAGACAGATGTTAAGCCACCAAACTAAGTCACAGACAAGGTGGTCCAGCACCCTTCAGGGTGTGATCCATACTGCTTCTCCTCAAGTTCACTGTAGTCTGGGGCTTGCTCTTCCTGGCCCAGAACATCGCAAGGCCTGTGAAGCACTGTCCCTCAACCCTGGCCACACGTTAGGTTCACCTGAGGAGCTCTCAAAACATATGGTTGCCTGGGCCCACCCCTCCCCCATATAGTCTGATTTAATTAAAGTGGAACCTGAAACATCTAGATTTAAAAGCTCTCAGGCTATTCTAACATATAACCAGGTTTGAGAAACACTGGTACAGGGCTGCCCTGAATAAAAAAATGCTTCCTCTGAAGAACACAGTCCGAAGTGTCCTACGATGAAATTAAATTTCCCTGAAGGACTAGACTAGCAGTGAGCTTTTTGGAAGCAGGGATCCCATCTTATTCATCTTTAGCTCAGCTCCTGATGTGGCACTTGGTCTACAGTAAGTGCTCAATAAAAGGTTTGGTGGAATGAATCAATCAATCAACTCAGATCCCCCAACCCTGCCCCCAATTGAGCTCCCACAGCCCAGTGTTCTGCTAGAAATAATACAACTAAAACAGGGAGCAGCCTTAATTTCAAAATGTGCTTTTGGGCTCCATTATACCCACTACTAACTTACTACTCCAAAATAAATGTGGTGCTAAGACTATCTTTTCAAAGGTCTGAACTTCTAAGATTGTTTTCTCTGCAAAAACTTTAAAATTTAACTGAATTTGTAATGCTTAGGTTGTATATACCTAATTCTGAAACTAGTTGAGATTGGCAAATTGGTCAATTCAGCTAAAGAAATCAATTCAGATAAAAATGAAAAGCAGTCTTACTTCAAAAAGAAGGGGGCAAAAACATAAGGAGGAAGTAGTACTGGCTGAGAATACAGAAATGTTTAGGTATACTCATGGATGACCGATCTTTAAAGGTTAATTAGGGAATCGAAGCTATGTGAGCAACATTTTTAATATTTGAGGTTGACAGCTGATGCGAGGAAGCCAGCTACAAATTTTCCCTCAGTGCCACCATCTGCAACAAAATCCTAGCCTAGGACTATATTTATGAAATTAAAAAAAAAAAAAATTTAAGGTAAACTTATTTTGTAGAGACAGGCACAAGCAGATGAAATAAACCAGCTGGCTATATGACTGAATGTTCCATCTCCCACCCAGCAACGTATAAGCCTGGTCTCAGCTGACTGAAGTTACCATCTGTCTCAGCCTGGTTTCAACCCAAGGAGGAGGGTGAAAACACTGGAGCTATTTCACAAGACAATCAATTGGGGTGTTGAATATTTACTTGAATGCTTATCAGGAAGCCGGTCTATTTTCCATACCACGGCCCGGTAGGCACTCTCATATTTTGCTGACCCCACAGTGACCTGTATGACAGGTTCAGATTCAGGTTCATGTAAATTCCCCAGACATGCCCGGCGGTTCATTTTGGCTTTCAGGGACTTCTGCCTCTGGAGGTTCATGGTCCAGAGTGCCTTGATCCATTGCAATGGGACAGGAAAGTGTATCATTATGTTGTCACAGAACCTCAAAGAACTGGTGTGGGATGGTCTCTGGACCAAAGGAGCCATGTTAACAAAAGCCTGAAGCTCCACATATGCCCCCTGGACAACCACTACAGACTTCAGGGAAAAAGGAAGCTCTTCCCCATTATACAAGGTCTTGAAACGCATCAGCTCAAACCGGCAGGCATCCAGAGGTACAAACTTAATGATTCGTGATTGCTCAAATTCTTGTGTTTTCACACACTTATGTAAATGATAGTCAAGCATATCAATCCCCTTCCTTTCTGGGTCCTTTTCAAAATAGTGTTCATTTCGCTTCTGCAGCTCAAGGTCGTTCAATGTTAAAAAGCATTCCGTGTTTCCATTCACAAAGCAGAGGCAACAGATTTGAGTTATCACAGCACTTTCAACCAATTTTCCTTCTTCTTTAGTGATTTTACCCCAGAAGTTATCCACAATTTCCAGGGTAATCTCTTGCTCCTCATAATTCCTTTTTGGTTTTGAAACAGCTGGTAGCTTCATCAGCTCGTCCTCCACAGTAGTCAGAAAGTCGAGGAAGTCGTGGTACTCCGTGGACCCCAACTTCAGCATCTGCTCTATGTCTGGCTCATGAGCTACTTCTGTCTTAGAGTGGTATTTTCTTTTTTCTGTGTAGGACACATGTTCAATCTTCACAGTATGGATTTTTCCTGCCACATTAAAGTTCTCAAGCTTGGGTTCAGAAAGCCTGCAATATGGATCAAGCTGTAGCTCTTTAAATGGTTTTTCTAACCCCTTCTCATAATACATTTGCAAAATTCCTCCAGGTAAAACTTTTAAAAAAATTGGTCCCCACTGACGAGAAGACATCATGTTCTTTTTCTCAGGAATTCTCAGCATGAAAGACCATCCGGCTTTGGGCTGACTCCTGAAGAGTGTATGGGGAACAAAGGAAGAGGCAGGGTCCTCAGCATACAGACACTGCATAGACAGACTTCCAAATGAGTCTTGGTTCTCAGCTGATTGAAGATGTTCAAGCTTCTCACATATGTAGTTGAGTGAGCACTGATTTAAGCTCTTTTGATCAATTGGCATCTCTTTGTCTCTTGATGAAAATGTCTTTCTGCTTCCTGGAGGGTCGAAGGTGAAGTGAGAAGCACTGCCTTCATCTTTCCAAAATGGACTTGAAAAAGCGCAGTCGTCCCGAAAATACTGAAACTGGGGAGCATCACTTTGGGACCCGAGGCTGTCAGCCTGGGGAGGGTCACCTGCATCTGGAAGACCCACTGTGGGAGCTGGCTGTGCCCAGGAGTGGTCACTGGGTAAGGACATGTGGGATAAACAGGTTGGAGTGGTAGGCAATAAGGAAGACTCTGCTCCTGGTGGTGTGAGTGGACTGTTTGAAGATAATTCCAGAATAGGATAAAGCACATGAGTCCCTGCTTTGGGGGTCCCAGGAAAACCTGGGAAGTCTCTAGTCGGTGTAGAAAGAGGAGAGTTACTTGGAGGTCCTGGACTAAAGTAAAAGTCTACGATGGGAGAGGAGAGCGGGGTACTGCCGGTGGAGGCAGAGCCACTGGGAAAGTCCTTAGGGGCAGAAAGATTCAGCTTAAGTCCATTGGGCCTACAGATGCCTTGATTCTCCAGAGGGAAATTCTTTGACTTTTGAGAAGACTGAAAAGCAGGATCATCATCAAATGTGACCCAGCTGCCTGGGTTCGCAGAACACATCTTTGAAATCAGATGGTGGTCTTGTCAATGGATCAGATACGTTGTCTCTGTTAAAGAAGAAAAAGAAAATAAGAATATAAAATGAAGGGGGAAACTCAAGTTACTAGAGGTCTTTAGTTCTGAGAAATATGCTTGGATTTAAAAGCATCCAGATTTACAGATTAACTGAGTCAAATTCATAGAAGCAGAATGTAGCATGGTGTTTACCAGGGGCTTCAGGGAGAGGGAAAGGGTGTTGCCGTTCAATGGTTAGGGACGAAAAAGTTCTAGATCTGCCGTACAACAATGTGCATGTAGTTAACAATACTGTACTGCACACTTAAAACTTTACTAAGAGGGTTTTAAGGGATGTCAAGATTGATCAGCAGTTGAGCACTTGCCTCACAATTGTGAGGTCCATGGTTCACCCCGCCCATGCAACCCATACGCTGAATTAAGCACAACTGGTAATCACTGGGATGCCTTGGTAGTGGAGGTTCTCACCTCCCATGCAGTTCCCACCCCATCTGGCCCCACATCCACTTGTGTGGAATGAAACCATGTTACAACTAATGATTGCAACTATGGGAGACTGCTCTGGGCCCTCCCCCTTCTCTCTCTCTCACACCTTCTTTCAAACAATAAAATAAAATCTTAAAAAAAAAAGAATTATTTTCTTACCACCATTAAAAAAAAGAAACTGCAGGGAAGCAGGGATGGCTCAGAGGGCTAAGCACTTGCTTTGCAGTCCCAGGGACCGAGGATCAAATCCTGACCCCTGGCCAGTGCAGACCTACTTGCTGAACTGGGGTGTGCTTCTCATGCAGGAGGCCCCCAGTTTTGTTCTTGAGACTCAGTTCGGCTCCTGGCTTGAGGGGACGTGCCTCCCATGTTGGAGGTCCCCAGCCCAGTTCCCGCCTTGTGTGGCCCCCACCCATCTGTGTAGAATGAAACCGTGTCAAAAACTGATGACATACAATTATGGAGACTGCTCTGGGCCTTCCCCCTTCTCTCTGTGTCTCTCTGTCAAAAACAATAAAATAAATCTTTAAATAAAAAACTTGGGGAAGGTCAGGATGGCTCAGCAGGTTGAGCGCTCACTTTGCAGCCCCAGGGACCGAGGATCATGTGGACCCATATGCTGAACTGGGGTGTGTTCCCATGCAAGAGGCCCCCAGCCCAGTTCCCACCCTGCTTGGCCCCCGCCCACCTGTGTGGAATAAAAACCATGTCGAAAAACTGATGACATGCAACTGTGGAGACTGCCCTGGGCCCTCCCCATTCTGTCTCTCTCTGTCTGTGTCAAAAACAATGGGATGAATCTTAAAAAAAAACAAAACTTCATTTTGAATCAATTCAAAAAGTCTTTATTTGAATTATTACTATGTAGCCAGACCTTGTTAATGCTGTTCAAAATACAACAGAAGCTAAAAACCCAATTTATAATGAACTTATCACCTACTGACAACCCCAAAATATGTGAGATTTATAGTTTAGAAGCTTTTTCAAATTCATCTCAATCTCGTTTATCAAAATGGCCCAGGAAGGTAGATACCATTATTCCCACTTCATAGCAGAGATTTCTTGGGTTTAGCACCATTGCCTAAAGTTACCCAACTGGTAAGAGGCAGAAATAGGATTTTTTGAATAACAGCCTTATTCACATGCATAGAATTTAACCTTTTTGATAATTCGGTGGTATTTAATACATTCAGAGTTGTGCAATTATCACCACTATCTAATTCCAGAACATGCCCCATCCCCCTATCCTCCGGGCCCTGGCAACCAGCAATCTATTTTATTTGTCTATGAATTCATGTAGTCTGTACAGTTCAGATAATGAGAATATCAACATATGGCCTCTTATATCTGACTTCTTTCACTCAGCATAATGTTTGCAGCATTCATCCATGTTGTATGATATTATCAGTACTTCCTTTTTGTGGATGAGTAATATTTTATAGTGAAGATAGCCCATATTTTGTTTATCCATTCATCAGCTAATGGACATTTGGTCTGTTTCTATTTGGGGCCTTTTATGAATACTGCCATGAACATTTGTGTATATAAGTTTTTGTGTGATCATTTCTCTTGGGTATATTACTAGGCTTAAAAAGAACCAGAATTTGAACACAGGTAATTTCATGTCAGTCTAAGACAACATAAATTACTGAAATTATCCTGATGACATCATAGGCAATGAACTGTCCAGGCCACGGCGCAGACCTGGGCACCGCTCCACTACTCCATCTGGACATGCAGTGATTAGGCTACAATCATCTCTGAGTTTCTTTCCAACCTTAAACAATCCTATAATGGTTGACACTAAGTTGAAATTTTTTTCAAAAGCAGAAATTATGTTACCACTGGAATTTCTGACCAAACTTCCAAATTGACAGAGAGTAAAACTCCATGAGATCTAGTGATGTGAACACTCAAAACCTGCTGGAATACAGACCATGAGAAAGGCTTATTTTCTCCCTCCTGCCTGCCTTCTCACCTCCCCTTGCAGATTACGAAGGCTCAACCAATGCAAGCATTTGAGCTTGGAAAAGAGCCAACACAAAGAGAGAGAGAGAAGGTCTGGGACAGGGCCCACTCAGTGTTGTCATTTGCTAAATCTGCACATTCCTGAGGGCACAAAACACAGTGGAGCAGCCCGGCCAGCTGGCTCTTTCTGGAGGGCACTTCATTGTCACTGCCCTTGGGCTGGAGTTGCCATAAAGCACTTTCCCTCCAGGGCAGGAAGAGCAGTGTTTCATGGGACTCCACCAGAAGCCTCCAAGTCAGGAAACCAGCAGCAATAGCTCTTGACCCATTCTATTCCACCCTCATCAGAGGAATCCAGCCAAAATAATTCTTCATATAGGGTGAGAGATCGTGCACATATTTACTTTAGTTGAGTTTATGAAAGAGAAAGAAAAAAGAAAACCGAGAGGAGAAATAATTCAGCTTTAGACTGACTCCTATTCTGATCTAAACCCAATGTTTTTTGCCTCATCCATTTTCCATTGGCAGCTTCAAAATGTGGAACAGTGGTTTGGGGGTCTTCAGAGTTTTTGCTTATTGTGGGGAAAATAATTATTTCCAATTATAAACCAGATAAAGAAAGTAATCCCATTAATTTTGAAGTGACCCTTAAACTTCAGAATGCATACCTTGCAAAAAACCTCCACCCTTAATGCAAAAATCCATACAAAGGACACTCTTCCCCCTTGCAGGACTCTTCCACAGGAGGCACTCAACAAATGTAATGCAAGTTTAATCCAACCAAATGGAATTCTACTGGTGCTCAATAGGAGCCCAAATCTTTGTCCTTGATTAAAAGGCAGGATTTCTATGCCGCTCTGGTGTGAGCAGCTAAGACTCCAGGCTCCTTGGTCCAGGGCAGGTTTGCTTCCCACTGTGTTCCTTTCTCTTCTTCTCTACCCTTCTCGCTGCCTTTATCAATCCTTTTTACACTCATTCCATTTCTCTTACTACCTCTTTCGCCCCTTCCCTCCCTATGACCTCATCTTTCTATTCTAGTCTCAAAGCAGTGGCCAGCGAATATTCCCAAAGTCAACAACTAGAATCAACTCCATTGGGTGCTTTTCTTCTCTTCCTTCTCTTCGAACCCATCCCCACCCCCAGCAGAGGGGGGCCACATCCTGTCCAGAGCCTTGGTCTGTCCAAGGCTCACTGGATCTTGGGGAGAGCTGAGAAAGCTCAGAGCTGAGAGGTTTAGAATGTGTCTTCTTTTCGTCTAAGTCTGCAACTTCACCCCACCTACTTCAAGACATTAGAATCTAAGTGTTCAAGCAGCAACACCTATGTAACCTCTGTATTTTTTTTTCAACACTGCACATGGGGTAGGATCTGAATACGTCTCAGTGTGTCCCAGCTGGCCCTGAGTCCTACCATTTACAGAGCCCTTTCACAGGTAACATCTCATTTAAATTTTATGACAATCCAGAGCAGACCTCAGCACTGAGTGTCTTCTGCAAAGCCCAGGATCCAACTAGTGTAGGGCTAGGAACCCAAAACTCCTGGCACCAGGTCCTCAGCTGCCTTCCTCTGAAGCAAAGATCCTCTGGTTCAATTGCCTGGCTTTTTCCTTAGATGTGGATTCCATCCCACCCTGCACACCCTAGTCCTTTCAGAGGTCTATTTTCCATCAATCAGGATTATACTGCAAACTCCTAGATGATTCCAGACAAAATCCAGAGACAGGGCAAGAAACCAAGACTATGAATCAGGCACAAATAGAAAAGTGTAATATGGTGGCAATTTCTAGAAATCAGTCTTTGAGGGTTGAAGGCTTCTAGGAGAGTGTTTGCTTCCCCTGAAAACTATTAGACATTCTTTTCAGCTGCCTATTTTCAAAGCACCATCAGAATACACTGAACTCAAGATCAAACTGAAAGTAAATGCACTTGGAAATAACAAGGATCTAGGTAGGGTATGGTTTTCAACCTCTTCAACACATGTGAGAGATGGCAGTTAAAAAACCTAGCACATTCCTGTGGACATAGAGAGTTGAGCAACTCCCAAAAGAAATGTAGGGAAGCCCTAAAATAATTCATTAACCCCACCATGCTAGATGTTGGATCAGCAAAGCAGGGCGCCAGGCCACAGCCAACATGAGAAAAGCTATACTTACACACCAGTCCCATACTCCACCCCTTTCCTTGACTTAAGAAATCATACTAGAATTCTTAAAGAGAAACGTACTAGCATTCTTAAAGGGTATTATGGAGATTATAATAAATTGATTTAAATTGTTTTAAAAATAGAATCTTTCACAAATAGCCATACCTTAAATATTCATAACACAGCGAGCTATCTGCTGTAAGCCTTATGAATAAGAAGCACAGGCATGGACACGCGGTCTCACCCAAAAGAATCTGGAAATAAAACTCTTTTAAGTTATCATAGAAAAAAATCATATTCATTGAGAGTCAGAGTGAAGCTTTTTCAGGAAGGGACTGGACCACGTCTCATTCATTGGGGCATTTTCCACATTGCCTATAAATGACACGAGTATGCAGCTCAATAAATTTTTGGTTGAATAATTTTAAATGGTCTTATTCAGTTTTCCATACAGTAAATCTCTATGTTGCCCTCTCCAGTTCAAAGAATCACTGAATTTTAGAGTTAGGCATAAATTGGAGGTTTTCTGTTCAATTAACTGCACCAACTTAGCGCTCATGGTATGCTAAGGGCTGCAGGTGCGTGATCTCATTTAATCCTCACAACCCAATCAAGTCATAATACCACCAGTTTGTATATGTGCTGCCAAAGCAAGCGGTAATATCACCGTTTTGTAGGGGAGGAAAATAAGGCTCAGAGAGGTTAAGCTACTTGTCTCAAGTCACCCAGCCAGTAAGAGGCAGGCCTGAACTATGACCAAATCTGTTTGACCCCATAGTCCATGCTCAATACTATCCACCACCCCAGAGGGCCTGAGAGACCTGACGACTGGCCGATGTCAGTGTCCTAACTGCCCTTCCAAGGACTTCCCCCCAATGCACCCGTTACTAAGACCGCTTCAAGACAGGAGCCACCACTTCCTGCAGCCAGGAACTCTCTACACGAAGGATTCCATTCTCACCTGAGAAGAGCCTATTTCCCCACAAAGCCCACTCCATGTATCTGCCGCTTGGACACCCCAGACTGTGGGAAAGAGAAGCTCTAGACAGGTCTCCCCATGAGTGCTCAAGAACAATAACAGCAGCACAGAATCAATTTCGGTCAGTTCTGAGAATGGCTTTCATCACTGCCCTATTTCCTGTCCCTTCTCAACTGTATCAACTGGCCAGCCCACCCTTAGTGATGCACAGTGTTTCAGACTTGCTGCCTCACGCACGCATTTAGGTGCCCCCTGCTCTTCTAGTGGCAATCTTGGTAAACTAATTCCCCAAACTGCAACTCCCAATATCATCCTTCTTCCTCCCCCACTGCCCTCTATTCTCAAGGGTCTATTTCTGCTGTCCATTGCTATTTTCCTTTGCTTTTCTCCAGAAACCATTCAAATAAAGTCTAAATAGGAAGTGCTACCTTTTTCAGCAGGTTGTCAAGTCAGATTAGATGCATGCAGTTGTTGAATCAGCATTCCAAGTCATTTGCCACTGAAGACTTCGTCCCTACTTCTGTGTATTATCTGTGAAGACCACCACCCTCTAGGACAATGCCCAAGGTCTGGCTTCTTTGTACCTGCCAGGCACTGAGGCAGGACTCATGTAGCAGACAGAGCTCAGGGAAGCATCACCCACACTTGGCAGTAGCCTCCTGGTGTCAGCCCAACCGAGCTGTCACTGTGGGGCTGATTCCTCCCACTCAAGCCTCATGAACACATCTGGACCGTCAGCAACACCCTGGCCTTTGCACAGGGCTGAATTTAGTCCTTTATGCCCATGACTTTTTGCTCTGTAACAATGCTGCATAATCTAGAGAAAGAATGTCTTCATGTCAGTGTCTGTGTGGTTTTACTGGCTGTCCCCCAAATAAGGAATTCTCCAACTCACCCCAGTGCTAGACTCAACTGCCGCCTGGAAACTAGACTAGAGCTGTGTGTGCAAAGCCTTCCTGTTTTGTATGCTTGGAGGACGGCCATCTAGGTACCTTCCTTGCTATTCTAGGTTAAATACCCTGGAAACAAAGCCAAAGTCAAGGACAGCTCAGTGTGCAAAATGCATCCATGGAGAATTCTCTTAAAGGTTTGCTATAAAAGTGTTTAAATATCACTCATATAGAATGTTTCCCTTTAAAGGGGAAACTAAACATTTGAAACAGAAAGGAATCATAAGACAACACAAAACCCTAAGTAAAGTGAAAATGCCTACAGAGCACATGCTTACCTGAGGTCATAGGAAAAAGGTTCACTGCCTGTGTTAATAGCACATATGTTCTGCAGCCCCTAATATTTAATCACAAACACGTGTGGTATTCAGTTCAGCTATGTGACAGGAAATACCATTTGTAAAATATTAAATCACAGCAAAACTTATCCAAGCCTTCAAATATTATCTGTGCTGTTTCCAGCTCGGGGTTCCAAATCCCTGCCTCCCCTGTGGCATTTAACCTCCCCTTTTCCAGGATGAATTTAAGTCCCAGCTATTATTTTAACCTTGTTTCAATAATCTGCTCATTTTCTAAATTAGAGAGTCATAAGAAACAGATACCAAACTGAATCTGGCGAGTCCCAGGGGATGGTCTTTACATGAACATGATTGAAGGCTAGGCAGGCATTCTGATTGCAGAATTTTATTCTTCTCACCATGATATTTTCATGGAGTATCCATGTCATGTTCATGTCGCTGTCACAGGTGCTATGGAAATTTGCTAACCAGGTCTCTGAGCCTTAGTTTCTTCATCTGTAAACTGCCTCATAACACGTAGTCAAAATGTACAGCAGTTTGCATTCTCTTCCTCTCCCTCCCGTTTCCCCTCTTCCATTCTAGCCTTCCTTTCCCTAGTCAGGAAGAAATTAAAGAGCCCAGATTCTGGCGTTTTCTTTTGCATCAGGTCAGCTTGGTACATAATCCTTTTCTAGAACTCTATCCCCATGCTTTATGTTTCTACTCTGCCCTCCAGATGAGATCTGTTCCTATCTGAATCCTAAACTTGAGCCTGAATCCCTGCTCAAGGATTCTCCTTAAAAACAGCATCTCCCAAAGTGGAAAGAAGTGAATCATGTGGGGGGCAAAGACCCACGGACAAAAACACTGGAGAAATCCTGGTAAACAGGGTTCAAGGTCTCTTCCTGGCAATCCTTCCCAGAGCCTGTAGGATGCTCATGCTTTCAGGGGCTCCGGGAAGGAGTAACAGGCCGCTCTCCACATGCAAAAGGCCCACATGGAGTGTGTGCTTTAGAACATGCTGGAACAAGCTAGTCTAAGATATAGTGCGTGGGGCTAAGGAACACACATCCACCTTTAACTCTGGATACCTTGGCCTTTTCATTCTGTTGCCACCTTCTCTGCTCTGACCATGAGGACTGGTGTCTTTGGTTTAACAGCATCCGACCTCCACTCTCGGGACAAGCAGCAGCCATAGGTTCTTTCCCTGGGGCACCAGCAGTCCTCACAGGGGGATATGTCCCCTTTGCTTCCCCAGACAGGGGACCAAAAAGCTTCCAGATAGGCCACAAAGTAGAATGAACTCTTGCCTGTGACCTTAGCAAGCAAGTGAGGGCTTTATTCCCCAGGGTATCCTCTGGGCACTAAGGGTGGCATCTGGCAGCTTCCTTCACTGCCCCTCTGACCGTCAGCACTAAAGCCTCCCACCCCTAGGTCCCAGCCCCTCCTGGCCAAGGCAGGGAGACCACAGGGGGGCTCAGGCCCTCTCACGGGAAGGGGCTCGGAATGCTGCAGGATGCCCCGTGCATTCTGCCTGGGGCCACGAGGTCACGGCTTATCTCTCCCCAACCTCCCCTGTCCCAGCACCGGGTCATCCACCCTTCACAGGCCTCTGGGACCCTCCTCAGCCTCTCACTGCAGAGGGTCAGGAAGGGTACTGTGTGCAGCTACAGGACTAGGGTCAACCTCTCATGTATGATTTGAGTGAGTGACACTTAGGGAAAAGTGAGCACCCTGCACACTCCATAGCAAGTCTTGTCCAAGTTAGAAGGAAGGCAACTACCCTGTGCTGGATACAGAGCTGGCTGGGACTCATGACCTCAACCAGCCATCTGCCTGGCCAAAGTTCTGCTCTCCATCCTAGGGCCTGTAGGTGGCAAGATGGGGACCTTCTGAACCATGATTAAGAGGAGCTCCTCTTTCACTGTCCTCTAGTTACAGCAAAGGCTCAACCCACAAAGACAGAAGAGCATGAATGTCTAGTGTGCAGGTTTTCATGCCAAAGTCACCTGGCCTCTCATCGCCATTCCTTTACTTATTAGCCACGAGGCACATTGATGAACATCTTTCAGCCTCAGTTTCCTCATCTGCAAAGTGAAAATAAAAAATACCTACTTCCTAAGGACCAGACACATTAATGCTGTATTAATAAAATGCTACATAGTAGGTACTCAAAAAATGGTAGCATTGTGCTTACAAGCGAGGAGTTCTTGAATCTGCACTGATCATTGCTACAGGTCAGGGGGCCCGAGCAGCCGGCTAGGCCGGGCCTGCAGGGGACACAGGGGAGAGTCCTGGGGTGCCTATCGATTCCTGATTGCTCTCTTTCTCCAGCAAGAAAAAAATCAAGGTGTAAGCCTGCTGTGGGCTGAATTGGGGTGTGAAATGGAAGACATTACTTAATCAAGCAAGTCAGCACAGCACCTGGAGATGTCAAATGTCATCAGGAAAAAAAAGATGGATCAAGTGATGTAGGCCTTTTCTACATGTGACTGACATATAAGGTGAAAACCTGAAAACCTGGGACCATGCTTGTCACCCACAACCCAGGTTCAGCATCGCTCCATACAACTGGAGTGATTTAACTCCCCAGGGGACTCTGGCAATGTCTGGAGACATTTTTAGTTGTCACAACTAGGTATAGGAAGTACTACCAGTACTAGTATCTAGTGGGTACAGGCCAAGGATACGGCTAAACATCCTACAACACACAGGACAGGCCCCACAACAAAGAATTATTCAGCCCAAAACACCACGAGCACTAAGGCTGAGAAACCATGCTCTGTGTTGAGAAGGCCAGGGAGCTGGGTGTAGCAAACAACGTGTCCACCCTTCTGTGGGCGTATACTCCATAGACGATGAACTGGAGGCTTAAGTGCCGGGATTGCCTGAGGTGGCACAACCAGAAAAAGGTGCCGTCAGAATAAAACCCTGTCATGGGCCCAAATCTCCTATCTCACACTCTTTCTGCTATACCACACCGATGACCAGGGTGGGAATTGGAACAGGAGAGCATACAGCGAAAGAATGTTTCAAAAATAGACTTGACAGGACCCGGACACCAAATGTGATCTAGAAAACACAGGCAGAGGGGGAGTGCAGCACTTAGAAGAGGAGAGACCTAAGAGGCTGACCACACGTACCATTTTAAACAGGACAGAAAACAATGATACTGGCCCATTTAATGGTCCATCTGGTCAGCCTAGACAGAGGAGAGGCAGGAAGAGAAGGTCGATCACACGTTGGTCAGGTCTGACGTACCTCCCCATGGAGATAACTAGCAAGGAGTTAGGAATACAAAACAGGATAGACAGAAACCCAGAGGCTACACATGTTGAGCTGGGGGATGGGGTGGGGGGTCTTTCTCAGCTAGGTGAGAGCTGAACATGGGAGAAAACAGGAGAGGCCGCAGGGTGCCCCAAGCTGAGGACACGGTCCCCTTACCAAGGCAGAAAAGAGGAGAAAGTAAGTCAGGTGCGAGAGGTCAAGGTACAACCAGGAGGTGCAGGGACCACCCCCACCCCCACAAGGCAGGCAGGAGTGGCCTCATGGGTCCTTGAAGAGCTGTGGAGGGTGAGGACAACAGAGACAGATGACCTCTGGGTTTAGTAATTAGGGCAACGGTGACAGGGTTGGGAGCAACTTCAGCAGCAGGTGTGGGGGTGAAATCAGGCTGCCAATCTAAAAGCAAATAAAGCAGAGATGCCGGGGGCCACAGACAAAGAGAGGCTGGGCTCAGCCGTCCATGTCTCAGCCCCCTGCCCCCATGTTCCTGGGTTTCTGCCCTCTCTGGAGGTGTGTTGTTTCCTGGGTAGACTGGTGTCTGGCAGCCCTAGTGACAGCCTTCCCCTTCATTCTCTATCTACCTTCTCCTAGAAGCACAAAAGGGCCCTAGGCCTTCCAGCGCTCAGAAAAATCCAGCCCACTCCTGGCCGGGGGCAGCAGGCAGACAAGTGGGCCTTGAGCCCTCGTGTAGGCTAGGGCCAGCCGGAAAACAAGACCTGCTTTCAGCGCTGCCTCCTGGTATTTACATTCCCGTGGGTTCCCCAGAGGAAAGAGCAAGGCACCCAGAGAAAGAAATGAGAAAGGTCATTAGCTCCCTAGGGACCCCCAAGGCTGGAGCCAAGTGAGGGCCCGGTGGCTATTAGATGGCAGCTCCCGGATTTTGATTTTTGAATTCTCAGACAAAACCATGAAAATGGGGGATAGTTTGCTGAAGGGGCATGGCTCAGATCACACATCTTAAATATGCAAATCTCCTCCTAACCCTCTTCCCTGCAGGCCCATGGGGCCCAACTGAAGATAAGCAGAAAGTTGCAAAAGTTTAAAAACTATTAAAAGGATCTCTCTCTGGCCTTAAATATTTCATGGGAGAAAAACCCAAATTGGCCACTTTGCTATGAAAATTGGTCAAGTAATTTATCTTAATTACCATGTAATTGCCTTTAGTGTTTTGAGAGGAGACCGTAGCTAAATGGCCCAGAAAGAATATTTAACAGTATGATGTGGTTCCTTCCCACACACAAATGGTTCTGTGTTCAGATTGGAATGGTCTGTGTGAGAAGTTAAAGACCATTGTCTGCCAGGATCTTCACCGTGGGCTTTGGAGAATGTCTTCCTAATGTTCTGCTACAAATTCTTGTGTCACACACCCACTGCTCATTCATTCAGCAAATAGTTACAACAGGGTTGTCCAACATTTTGGCTTCTCTGGGCCAGCTAGAATTGTCTTGAGCCACACATAAAATACACCAATACTAACAAAAGCTGATGAGCTAAAAAAAATCTAATGTTTTAAGAAATTTTACGAATTTGTGTTGGGCCACAATTCAATGATGTCCCAGGACACACACAGCCCAATCAAGGCTGTAGGTTGGACAAGTTTGAGTTACAATGTCTTCTAAGTGCTGGGTCTTGGGCAGAGCACCTACAGACCACAGAAACGAATAGGTCCTGATTCACTGGTCATGGTGTAGGGAAAGAAGGGTTCAGAAGTTAAACTTGTATGCAAATCACAGCCCTGCCACTGACTAGCTGAGAGACCTGGTAAGTTACTTTAATTCTGTGAGCCTCAGTTTCCTTGGGTGTGAAACGGGATACTAATTAATTAACTTTTATGGGACTAATTAGGTAACTCTGTTCTGGGCTGAATTGTGTTCCCTCAAATTCAGCCCTAACCCCTGGTACCTCAGAATGTAACTTTATCTAGAGGTAGGGCCTCTATAGAGGGTTGAAGTTGAAATGAGGCCATTACAGTGGGTCCTGAGCCAATCTGAATGGTGTCCTCAGGCACACACAAAGAGGTACCAGGGAAGTGAACGCACAAAGAAAAAGCCACACAAGGATGCAGTGAGAAGGTGGCCATGTGCAAGTCAAGGACAGAGCCTCAGAGGAAACCAAACCTGCCAACACCTTGATCTTGGACTGCTTACCTCCAAAAACTGTTTGACAGATGTTGCTGTTGTATGAGTCACCCATTTTGTGGTATTGTTATGGCAGCCTGAGCAAACTGAAACAGGGCTCCTGTGGATGCTAAAGAAAGCAGCATCTATAACACGGCAGGTATGGGGTATAGAGCTCATAAACAGAAGCTATTGTTCCTGTAGATTTCTGCTCCTCAAGTACTTAAAACCTGGTAGAAAACACCAGAGAAGACAACAAATGACAAATTGTGCTTGTCTCCTGTGCTACAGTGCACTGGGAGGTTTGGAGAGGATAGTCCTTGCTCAGGGGCAAGTCGGCTACATGGGGAGGGGGCACCTGCTTGGGCAGGCATGGGGCAGCAGGTCAGGCATTTGTGATCTCACCCTCTGGCCATGTTTCCGTGCATTTGGGTCATGTGCCATTTAACACCAGCATAGGGAAATTTCTCCAGCCTGGCTTCATTCCCTCCACAAAGCAGACACAAAACCCAGTCGCACACATGTTGATCATCACAGGTCTCTCTGGCTGCCCAAACTGGGCCACAAGCCAGCAATAAGCTCAGAGGTGATCAGCACTGTGTGCATACCCAAATCACATGCATTTTGGTTTATCTGTGGCTAGTCCTAGGCTGTTGCTCACCTAGAAATGTCCATATCACTGTAAAAGCACAGGCAGGAACCATTGACTTACAGAGAACAGAGAAGGATGTTTGTTTGATCCAGGCCACTCCTGGGAAGTCTATGCATGTTCATGTGTATAAATATGTAACAACTTGAGCAGTCCCAAAAGTAGGGAAAGATTTTTAAAATCATTTGCGGTCCTATTTGCAAACCAAATATAGAAAATCAACATGTGCTTGGGCTCTTATAATAGTTTCAAATGTAGATATCACACACAAAAATAATATTTGTCTCTAAGTCCACAGGGAGTGTGTGCAAAATATTTGTAAATTTTATTGCATTTCCAAAGCCACTAAAGGCTTTAATGAAGAATTTTGCACTTAGGGCAAAATCTGATTAGAAATGTGTTTCAGTGGATGTGAATGAATGAATTTACCAACTGACATTCTCAGCAATGGGAATTATTAGCTTATTATTTGACCGTACGGATCTCTAAGTGTTAACCTGAGGCAACCGAGCCTATTGCTGAATAATCTCCTTCACCCTGACTCTGAGTGCCCATTTAAATGAGTAAGTCCCAGCCGTCGCATGGAGGGCCCAGGGCGCCTCCGCATAGCCCTGCCCAGAGAGGCCCATGAGCTCCTGACGGATGCAGCCCAGAATAGCAAGGGGCCCCTGACCTCTAAGACGCTGGCAGGTCTCCACTGTTCAGCACTCAGGGCTCTGCGCTCTGGCCACACCCATCCCTCCACCAGACCTTCACACCACTGCTCACAGCACCCAGAGGTCCCTCTGGGTGAGGTCCACAGCTCTTTGCCCAGCCTGGGAGCCAGGAGTACAGTGTTTAGGAGGTTTTGTTCCAGCTCTGCTTCTCTGGCTCTGTAAATTAAAACAAGTCACTGCTAGCAAGTGGTTTCCAAGGTAAAGTCTAATCGTCTATTAATATGAGGATGCATTCTCCTGAAAAGGGGTCTACAGGGAAGCGTGTGTCCCCCTGAAAACCCTTTCCTACCTCAGCTCTTTAGGACTCCCGCACCCATGCTTCAGGCTGGAAGTTTTCCACGGATGGCCACACCAGTATTTCCCATTCATGCTCTTCTAAAATGTCACCTTGTGGCCTCCCCGACTGACAGGGTGGCTATATTTCCCCTCCCCTTGAATCTGGGTGGGCCTGTCACTGCTCTCATCAATACAATGTGGCAGATGTGACACTGTGACAATTTGGGGCATAGGCCTGAACTGGCCTAAACATTGCCATTTCCTGTTTGTCAGAGCTCTGAGCCACCACATAAGAAATCCAGGATCCATCTTCTCTGTCCGACTTCTCTGCTGGACAGAGAAGCCACATGGAAGAGCCACACTTAGGCACCATCTTGAACATAAGCCATCTGAGCTGTCAGCGATTTGGCCCCAGTTGCCATCTGACATAACTACTTGAGAGACCCCAAGCAAGAACCACTCGGCTGAGCTCAGTCAACCCCCAGAAGGAGCAAAGATATTGAACTGTGGTTTTAAAGCCTCTACATTCTATGTAACAAAATATAAAGATAAAATTTCCCCTTTTAATCATTTTTAAGTGTACAGTTCTGTGGCATTAAGTACATTCACACTGTTGTGCAATCATCACCACCATCCATGCCCAGAACTTTTTCATCATCCCAAACTGAAACCTTGTACCCATTGTACTCTATTGTCCCCTTCCCTTAGCCCCTGGCAACCACCATTTACTCTGTGTCCCTATGAGTCTGACTATGCCAAGACCTTCACATAAATGGAATTATTCAATATTTGTCCTTTCAGTGACTGGCTTATTTCACTAACATAACATCACCAAAGGTTCATCCATGTTGAAGCAGGTGCCAAAATATCCTTCGTTTTTAGGACTGAAAAATATGCCATTGTACGTGTATACCACATTCTGTTTATCCACTCACCCATCAGTGAAAACCTCTACATTTGGAATGGTTGGTTATTCTATAGCAGGAGTGTCCAACCTTTGGCCTCCCTGGGCCACATTCAGAAGAAGAATTGTCTTGGGCCACACATAAAATACACTAACACTAATGACAGCTGATGAGCTAAAAAAAAAAAAAAAAAAATCACAAAAATCTCAATGTTTTAAGAAAGTGTACAGATTTGTGTTGGGCCGCATTCCAAGCCATCCCGGGCTGCATGCGGCCTGGAGGCGGCAGGCTGGACAACAGGTAATTGGAGCCGTGGGCAGTGCATCCTGGGACAGCACAGCGAGGCACACGTCAGGGCCTGGTGAGTCTGGCTGAAACACGTAACACCGAGGGCGCTAAGCCCAGAGTAGGTGATGGCCGAGACTCCAGGTTGGCATCCTACTAGCACTTGTTACAGGGCTGAGTACCTCCTGGGGCCTCCACTCTAGGCAGGGAGCAGCCCCAGACCTTATTCGTGCCTGGGTGCCCTGCCCTGGTACAAGCGAACAGGCCCCCAAAACGTACAGTGAATGAGTGAGAAATGTACCTGACCCTGAAGCCAGGTTCTGACTCATCCCGGAATTGCTTATCGGCTCTCTGTTGGGGAAGAACTGTGCCAAGGAAAGCACAGTACAGTAGCTGGTTCTGGCCAGAAAGGAAAGGTGGTTGGAGGGACAACACTCCGAGAGGGAAAAATCCACAGCCCAGGCTTCCAGGAAGCTCATGATCTCCATTGCAGCAGCCACCTGCCCTTGGCTGCCCAGCAGGGACTTCATCCAGAAGTGAGGAGGCCCCATCAGGAAGGGTGGGCCGGGCATCAACCTGAGTCAACAGGATGAGGCCTCTTGGGGATCAGCCTCACTCAGCTTGTGGGGCCCAATTCCCAGGCTTGAGGTGGTAGAGCCCTCATGTGCCCATTATAGGGGTAGGGCTTTCAGGGCCTCCGCCCTTGGCCATGGTACAAAATAAAGGGGACTTGAGCTGTGAGCTGAGGCACATATTGGAGCCCTGAGAGCTTTCTTTGGGACAGCAACCTCCTTCATTGCAGGAAGACCCAGGTTGACTGACTGAACTCTAACCCCAGTCTCCTCATTCATACCCCCTTTACCAAGGAAACAACCCATTCCTCCTGCTGCTCTACCTCACTGGGCCACATAACTGGAGTGCTGGCATGGGTTAGGATGCACCAAAGCATAGACGTTAATCCCAAATCCAAGAAGAGGGCTTGTTACTGGTTGACTTAGAGTGATTGCCAGGGGATACCAGGGTAGCTCAGCTGGTTGAGCGCTTGCCTTGTACTCACCAGGTCCAGGGATCGAATCCCAGCCCCATTCTGTGCAAACCCATATGCTGAACTGTGGAAGGTTCTCACCTCCCAAGAGGGAGGCCCCCAGTTTGGTTCCCACCATGAGTGGCCCCGCTTCCACCTGTGTGGAAGGAAACCATATCACAACTAATGATATACAAGTGTGGAGCCTGTTTTGGGCCCTCCCTCCTCTTTCTCTTTCTCTCTCTCTCTCTCTCTCTCTCTCTCTCTCTCTCTCTCTCTCTCTCTCTCTCTCTCTTTCTTTCGCTCTCTCTCATACCTTCTCTCAAACAATAAATCTTAAAAAAAATAAAAAATACATAAAAATTAAAATAAATTAAAAAAGAGTGAATGACAACCACACACAAATGCCCATGTGTGGGTTTAACAAAAAGGGCTCAGGTTGTGTTTCAACTCTGCATTTAAGTTTTCTAGCCTCTAAAGATAAAGTGAAACCTTGAGTGATAACTCCAAAGGTCTTTTCCTCTATTTCTCTTCAAAGCATATATCCTGAAGGTTACAGACTGTTTTCTATGTGGAAAGAACTTAAAAACACCAGCAAAAGAACTCAGAAAACATGGATTTTGAACCTGGCTCAGCTTCTAAGTAAATATGGGACTTTGCAAAAACCAATTACCCTCTTTGGGTCTCAGTTTCCTAATCCACAAATGGAGGAAAATACTTTGTATTTCCATTGGTTATGTGCATTAATAAGAATAAATATTTGTGAGATGGCAATAGATACACACATGAATTTCTCATAAAGAAAACTATAAGTATGTTAGAGATTTACTTATTTCAGTAGGTACTTCCTGATATTTGCTGAATAAATGGCTGAATAACCCAAGATTATAATAAGACCCACACTTCAGAATCCCCAGCTAGTGTATCAGTCAGATCTTCGAAGGCCATGCCCAGGAGGCCACGCTCAGTTCATCCATGTTTTAACAACCAGCTCACCAAGTCTGCACCTTTCTCTCCCATCTGGCCTTATAGTCTCCCAACCCGCTGAACTAGGCATGATTTCCAGGGTCACAGCCTACCTCACAGCCCCTGCCCCAGCCACTGGTCCAGCGCCCACCTTCAAACATGGCAAAGGACTGCTTCTTGGGAAAACTGCCAAACCCAGAACCCTAGGTTTGGCTCTGGGTCTCCATTGCGTTCAACAGCAGGTGGAAACAACTCGTTTCCCTTTTCCTGGTTTTCCTGAAGCACAAACCACATGGAAGATTTGGGGACCAGGAGCTAGATGTGCTCAGGGTCTCCTCCCTCATACCAAGGCCTAGACTTCACCCATGACCTTCACCTACAAAACGAGGCTCACACGGGCTCTTCCACCTCAAATGGCTCTGGGGAGCATCATATAAAATGATAGACTCAAAAGTTCCTTTAAAAACTAGGCACTCCATAAATTCTTTGGCTCTTGTCACCCTCGTTAGGCCACTTCAGTGTGATCTCAGACTATGAATCTCTAGAGGTCTGGGATTGGTCCCCAGGGTAAATTATTTTGGTACAGTGACCACACATGCAGAGAAAGGCTTACTATGCTTTGTGACTCCCGTGCTAGGAGCAGAAGCTGTGTGATCTTCAGGACAGGGTCTGGGAAGAAAGTCAGGATACCAGGTTCCGGAGTCCTTGGCTCTGCGAGTAATCTCAGCACACCACTTAACTAACCTCTCTGGGCATTTTTCTTCATGTGCACAATGGAGCTGACAAGCCACCCACATTCCTATTCACGGGACACCAAGAATGCAAAGAATTTGAAAACAAAAACGTTGGAAAGAAAAAAACAATAGAAATGTAGCATTCAGTGGGCATGGGGAGTTGAGAATGAAGAGATGAAAAGTGAAAGAGGAAAACAAAAGAGAGAGAAAGCATTCGAGGTGAAATGTGAGGCTCCCGAGAAGGCCAGGATGGAATGCCATGGAAATTCCCAGTACAGAAAGCGACCCCCGAACCTGAGAGTCATTGTCAAATTAGATGATTTACCACAGAGGCATCTGAAGTTCAATTCCAGTGGAAAAGAATGGGTGGAAGGAAATACCGTCTGTCCATCACCTGAGGTGCCATGAGCACATTCCAGGGGAAGCCGAGACTCACTGCTCTTTGCTTTTAACAGTTCAACTCAGAGCAAGAAGATAGATGAGGAATTAATAGATCAGGGGTCTCCAAACTACGGCCCGCGGGGCAGATGCGGCCCGCGAGGCCCTCTCATCCAGCCCGTGGAGACCTTTTTATCTGAATAAAATAATATTAAATAAATAATTAAAAACAACATCTATGTTTTCATTCTTTTTTATTTGGACCTTGAGTGTGTAGTTGGCCCCCACACTGCTGTTTGATAGTTAATGCGGCCCGCGGGCTGAAAAGTTTGGAGACCCCTGTTAAATAGATCCACTACCTGTAAAAACTGTGTAATGTCCCTAAAGAGGCCCTGGAGGTTCCATTCAGGGTGCTCCACTTTAAAGGGGACATTCAAAGACTAAAGAGTTCCCAAAGCTTGTCACCAGGATAGAAGGATGTGCTAAGACCACATCACAAAAGGAAGGGTTATGAAATCTGAAAGTTTTTACCTAAATAAGATTTGGGAAGGACATTGAAGCAAAGGCTCTCCTTGAGTCAGAAAATAAATGAATAAATAAATAAAACTAACCATCATCTAGTCAAGCCTTCACAACTGAGGAATCTCTGATCCATCTCTCCTGAGGAATTACCCAGCTGCTGCATAAACACTTCCAGGAGTGGAGACCTCATTACTTTATAAACAAGTTCGTCTCATTATCATTTGGATGGGATTAAGCTCTTCTCCCTCCTATTAAGCACAAATTAACTTCCTCCTGGCTTCCATCTATGCTCTGGGGAGACACAGACTCAGTTCAAACACAGTTCCACCTATCAGTCCTTCAGATAACTGAAGCTGGTCTTGGTGACTTGCACAGGTTGCACAGGTCTTCCTACGGACTCTCCTGAGAGGGGGACGCATTTTCAGTACAGCCCTGAAAACACATTGTCCAGCTCCCTCCCATGCTTCCATCCAGGGTATCTCCAGCCAGCATTGACTTCAGACTGCCATGGGGCTCTGATTACTGACCCTGCTGGCTCAGGACATCTCAACCTGGCCATGCCCGCAAGCCTGTGTTTGTTTTCCA
Source organism: Craseonycteris thonglongyai (assembly GCA_004027555.1). NCBI lineage: Eukaryota > Metazoa > Chordata > Mammalia > Chiroptera > Craseonycteridae > Craseonycteris > Craseonycteris thonglongyai. The sequence continues at coordinate 100,023 of PVKE010000678.1, read as the reverse complement.
ACTAGGCTTTGGCCTCTTGCCACAGTTTGGACAAACTCTGGGGCATCTCTTGGTCTCAGCTTTGCTTCTCTGCCCAGTGTTGGAGAGCTTGTCATGCACATGGCTCCATGTTGAGGTTGAAAAGTGAGTCACGAATTCATGCCACTTAGTGGAAAGCAGCTGGTCATTTGACTTTAGGCCTTCTAATAAAGACTGAATCTAGAATGCTCAATAGGCATAAGATACCTTTTCTAACATTTCGTTTGACAGATGAGGAAATAGAGGTCCAAAGAGGTAAAATAATTCACTCAGGGAACATAGCCAAGAAGATGAATATAGGCTCTATCTTTGATTTTCTAGTCCACATTCTTTCTACTGTGGTTAAGAGGAAGCAGAGCTATATTGTGGCTCTCTTCTTAGGACAGTTTAGATTAAATTTTTCATAATTTGTATGTATATGCATTTTATTTTTTCTTTGACTCAACAGACATTCACTAAGCACCTACTATGTGCTTTGTAAATAATCTCAGCAAGATTTAAAGCAGGGGTGGGTGTCCAATCTTTTGGCTTCCCTGAGCCATAGTGAAAGAGGAAGAATTGTCTTGGCCACACATAAAATACACTTGCACTAGTGTATTTTTTTAGCTGATGAGCTAAAAAAAAAAAAAAAAAAAATCACAAAAACATCTCATAATGTTTTAAGAGCATTTACAAACTTGTGTTGGACCACATTCAAAGCCATCCTGAGCCACATGCAGCTCATGGGCGGCAGGTTGGACCAGCTTGATTAAAAGTAAGCTTCCCATAAGGGATCTATCTAAATCTTGGTATGTGTGAAAATGCAATGTGTGTGTGAATTAATTTCTTTCACGTATGCTCACATTTACCCAACAATGATATCATAGTACCCTTAACACTAGGGCAGGGGTGGCGAACCTTTTGGCGATTGAGTGCCAAAGTTTAAGAAATAAGAGTATACTCACTCGACTCGTGTCCCAACCCATCAAGTGAGATAGAGGTATCGATTATTTTTACGTCTATAAGAGGCATAGGATGTTTTTATTAAAAACAACAATAATTCCGCGTGCCAAAATAATTGCTCCGCGTGCCACTTTGGGCACACATGCCATAGGTTCGCCACCCCCGCACTATGCTATATACACCAGTGCAAGTGGGAAACAGGCAGTTCATTACCCCAAAGCATTCTATTTCTAGCAGGGACAACTCTCAAATGTTATGTTAATATGATAAAGCCAAATAGTACTTAATTCAGCCAGATACTTAATGAAGATGGGTGACGGTCATAGAGACAGTATCTACAATTATGGGAGGGAAAATAAAATTGCTGGTCCTGGTGGTTTGAAAAGACCTCGGAAAGAGTGGGCTTCTGAGATGAATCTTGAAGGCTGATTTAAATTGATCAGGCAGAGTAGCTTAGAGAGAGGTGTGTGTGCAAAGACAGAGGCAGGAGAGAGCCTGATTCTGGAGGAAGATGGGCATAGCTGGAGCCAGGAGTTAACATGGGTGAGAAAGCGAGAAAGGCAGATAGGTGAATATGGGACAGAAGCCCTTCTGTGTTATACTAAAGAGTTTGATTTTATCCTAAAGGCAACAGAATTCAGTAAAATAATTTAGGGAGAGAATAAACAGGATCAGATAAGAATTTTAGAAAGAAAGCTCCGACAATGGAGAATGGAATGGAAGGCAGAGAGGCTCGCGGCAAGGAAACCGGAAAGGAAGCTATGCCAGGAACACAGGAAAGAAGCCAGGGCTGAATCTGATGGCTCCTACCCACACAGTGTTCAACTCTAAACTATAAAGAGAGAAGAGATTGTTTTTCATGTGCATCGCTCATGGCAGGGGGCAATTTCCCCAGTTTTGCAGAACTATATCACCTCATCATCCTCCACAGTGACCTGATGGCACCGGAAGAGTGATGCCTCACGACCAATGGTGTTCAGGTGCTTCAAACACCGCAGCCAGTACGTGGTAGCTGCATGCATGGGCCACATATATCAACAGGAGATGGGGGTAGATAAGCCCTCGATAAATTAAAAGCAAGGTCCCAGAAGCATGGATAAGTCCAAACAAAGCAACAAGTCAGAAGCAAGACAAACAAAAGTTCCAGGAGGGACGGGGTTAAAAGAACCAATTCTCCACAGGAGAGTGAGCAGACAGGCTAGGAAGTGGATAAAGGAGGCAGCCCCTGTCTCAAGAGGTGAGATTCTGCTCAGTTTCTGGCTCCACCTCTGTCTCCGGAGGCAGAGTACAGCTGGGGCAGCCCTTGTGAGAATCCAGGAAAGGCAGGCCACAAGTGCTGGTTTGCAGCTGGGTTCCAGCCATGACTGGCCAAAGCCCGTGTGTGCGTGTGGAGGAGCATGTGTGAGCAGTTAAGTAGGAACATCTGGTGAGAGAGGGGACTGTGTGGGCGGGGACAAGGCAGATACTGACAAGCAGGGGCTGTTTAAGGCTGGGTAAGCCCCATCACGTGTGGTATACAGAGCTATTGTCACTGGAAGTTTATAGTCAGTCAAAAGATGAATGACAAGGAGGATGAGGTCGGAAGCCTAAAATAACAATTTCCTTCCTTACAGGGAGAAATGCTCATCTAGGCAAGTCTGAGCCTTCTGGGAACTGAGGGATTCTGACTTTTATCACCCAGTTCCCAGGATAGCCTGATGTTGTGTTTTTTTTCACCAAGATAATTTTTCTGGAAATCAAGAACACCTGACTGTTGGTGTGCTACTTAGAATGACCCCAACCAGCACCTTCCACTGAATCCACGACTAGCAAAGGAAACAGCAATTTTCACAAAATTTATGAGGTTCTGTTTCAAGCCACAAACGAGCAACAGACCTGGAGCTGCATTAGGGGAGGTTCTCAGCTGTAAAGACGTGAGATTAAAACATTTGTTTGTATTAACACTAAACTGAGGCCAACAAAAGCAAGGTTTGTCGCATCAATTACTGTCTTCCAGGCCCTCCAAATTGGCCTTGAATATGAGTTACCATGAACTAGGGGGAAAAAAATGTTCAAAGGAATGAACAGAGGCCAATGTGTCAGCCCTGTCTCCAAATTTCTGGGCCTCGGCTGTTTTAAATTAGCTTCTCAGTGCAGCTTCCATGAACCTCCTGGCTTAGCTCTGCAATGGAAAAGTTATTTTTGTGCTCCAAGCCACAGATATTTATATGGAGGCACATCCATAATTCCAATTATGGTCTGTTCTCATGATGCTCTTTTTCTCTATTTAAAAACAGTCATAACTATTATTATTATTTCTAATGAGACACCTGCAAAACACTCTGGACGAAGTACAGGTTCCACAGAGCCCAGATAAATGACTGTTGTACAACAGGCAGATTTTAGATTTTGGGAAATTCTCAAGGAATACCTTCAGTTCTACCCACTATGGCTGCCTCTTCTTTGTCAATTCCCTACCGCTACCAACCCCTCAATTGCTCAGGGCTTTCATGATGCCTACCGGGGAAACCTAGTCCCAGAAGTAGTTCTTTCTATTATTTATTCCTTATATTCACTGTCTGCGGTCTTTAGATGTAAAATGTTATCTTCACTAATGAAATTAAGGGTTTTTATCTTCTGAAAGAAAGAAACATCACCAAATAAATCAGCGATGCCAGGATTGCTCAGCAGGTTGAGCACTTGCCTTGCAACCACAAAGTCTGGGGATCAAATCCTGGCCATGGCCCGTGCAAACCCATATGCTGAACTGTAGCACCACTGGTAACCACTGAGCCCATGGCAAAGGTCCTCGCGTCCCATGCAGGAGGACCCCCGTTCAGTTCCTGCCCGACACTGCCCCAGTGCCACTTGTGTAGAATGAAACTATTAGCACAATTGATGACATACAACTATGGACACTGCTCTGGGCCCTCTCCTCTCCTCTTCTCTCTCTCTCTCACCTGCTGTCAAACAAAAAAATAAATCTTTAAAAAAAATAAAGAAATCAAAGCAGTATTTTTGGTTAAGAGGGGCATAATTTTTAAGTAACAACATAATTATTCTGAGAGGGCTACTAAGAGGTGGTATAAATACAACACCAAAATGGAGGTTCAAAGGCTTTAAGATAATTCATCCAAGAAAAATCTAAACATTACCAACAAAGCATAAGCTTCTAGGAGGTGTACTCATGGTCTTTCTAGAGGTCTCTCTGATTAGATCTTCTGAAGCACAATCTTGGTTTGAAAGAAACAGAGCAGGAAAAGAGAGATGATGGGAAAAGATCAACACTTGTGAGCATTAACATATGCGAAGCACTAGGTCCATATTATTCCCTGTTATTTTACTTAATTTTCAGGACAATTGGGGAGGGGTAGGTTTTATTACCATTTTATAGAGAGAAGGAAACAGCCTCAGAAATGTGAACTTGCCCAAGGCCACGTCTATGGTCTGAATGTTTGTGTTCCCCCCAAATTCAGGTTGAAATCCTAACTCCCAAAGTGATGGTCTTAGGAGGCGGGGCCTTTAGGGGGTGATTAGGTCAGGAGGGTGGAGCTGTCATGAATGGGGTTAGTGCCCTTATAAGAAGAGGTATTAAGAAGAGAGCTAGTTCACCCCTTCCACCATGTGAGCACAGAGAGCCTAGCACCCTCATTTGGACCTCCAGTCTCCAGAACTGTGAGAAATCAATTCTTGTTTATAAGCCACCCAATCTATGGTACTTAAGCCACACACCCAATTAGTGGCAGAGCGTGGATTCAAATCCAGATCTTCCTGACTCCGAAGTCCATTTCTTTTCCGTTATCACATAGGGCTGCTGAGAGGGCCAGAGAAGGCCAAGGATGACTGCTGCTTTGGCTCCCTTGAAAGTACAGGGTTTGTTGAGAGGGTATAGGAAAGATACATGTTTGTCTAGATGTTTTAATATGTTATGAACAGGCTTTGCTTATATCAATCAACATTCCCACAGATGCTGCCAGCCACAAGGAAACAAGTAATTGTTTAATGTAAACCTCTCTGCACTGCTATGGACACAAGTAAACACCCATGCCAGCAGAGAGAGCATTGTCCCCACGACCAAAGGGAACAGGAAGCTCTCCACAGAGGCTTTTCAACAGGGATGTGAGTTAGGATACTCATCTGTCATAAGGAGGTTTTACTTACTCCAGAGAATCTAAAGGACAGCATTTGGGGGCTGAAGCAGTGTGTTTGGGAAATTGAGATCTCTTCTGGACTGAGAATAAGTGGCCAGATAGTGAGCGAGACACCACTCCATGTGTGCAGAGTTCCCCTGCGATGGTGGTGTTAGCACAGAGCACTTTCAAAGCCTCTTCCCTGCTGCACTCGCTCCACAGCAGCGTATTGCACATCCAGGGGCTAGTGGATATGCATTTGTTTACTTGTATTCCTTTTATATATAACAAAACCAACCTTAAAATAACTAGTTAAAAGCCTCCATCAATATGGTGGATTGGGTTACCACAAGTAATTACCCCCTTTCAATCCAAACACTTCCAAACACTGAAGAAAAATATAACAACAAAAATATTATATGGGGAAGCCGGGATGGCTCAGTGGGTTAAGCGCTCACTTTGCAGCGCCGGGGACCAGGGATCGAATCCTGGCCCCGGCCCGTGCGGAACCATATGCTGAACTGGGAGCTCCCCCAGTTCGGTTCTCTCTCTGTCTCTGTCTCTGTATCTCTCTCTCTCTGTCAAAAATAAATAATAAAAATATATTTAAAAATATATATATATATATTATATAAGGGGAAGCCGGATGGCTCAGTGGGTTAAGCACTTGCTTTGCAGCTCTGGGGACCAGGGATCTAGTCCCGGTCCCAGCTCCTGTGGACCCATGTGCTGAACTGGAGTGTGCTTCCCATGCGGGAGGCCCCCAGTTCGGTTCTCGCCCTCCGGTTCGCCCCGGCTCAAGGGGGGCGTGCCTCCCATACAGGAGGCCCCCAGCCCAGTTCCTGCTCTGCGCAGCCCCTGCCCACCTGTGTAAAACAAAACCATGTTGAAAACTGATGATGGACAACTATGAAGATTGCTCTGGGCCCTCCCCCTTCTGTCTGTCTCTGTCTCTGTCTCTCTCTGTGTCAAAAACAATAAAATAAATCTTAAAAAAAAAATTTATATAACGCATAGATAAAATAGAAATTTCCAGAGCCCAGAAATAAAGAGGGAAGTAAGTCAAAGTTAGATCAACGAGTGGGTGCTGAAGCCAAGAGGCTCATAGAACAATCCAGACCAGTTAGAGGCCTGAAGAGCTGGGGGCTGAGTTTTCGTTGTTTTTTTTTTATTGTTAAGTTTATTGGGGTGACATTGGTTGGCAACATAGTTTCCAGGTGTACAACTCTACATTACATCATCTATGCATTGCATTATGTGCTCATCACCCAGAATCAGCTCTCCTTCTATCACCACATATCTGGTGCCACTCCCAATTCCAAACCCCACCCCCCACCCCCCGAGATTTTTAATGGTGTGCATGCAGTGAGGGGCGTCCAAGTGATGGCCATCTTATGCCAGAAGCTGATAGTGAAGCACTTGCATAAAGCAGGAGGTCATAAATGGCTGCTTCATTAGTGAAACAGGTCTAGAGAAATATCATTTGTCAATCTGAGGAAACCACAAGAAAGCTTGTCTTCTGCTTGAGAAAAGAATAGAAAATGACTTAAAAAAAAATCTGAAATACAGGCTTGCACCACAATGCAAGAACAGGTTTAAATGTATACTGTCGGGTCATACAGGGACTGTATGCCAAGAAGTTAACCAAAATGCTAGTTTGGAATGGGTAAATCCCAAGAGCGCAGGAAGAAACAAATGTGAAACTGCTTCATAAGGATGTGCTAACATCTGCGGTAGATAGGTTTTCTATGGAAGACAACTCCTGATAAAAATGTAAAACACAAGAGAAATGAATAATTATAAAGGAAAGTCAGAAGTGGAGAAGACAAATAATCCAAAAAGATGTTTAAATGTTAACAGAGATACAAAAAGGGGTTTGAAATTATAAGGCAAAAAGATCATATTTTAAAAAGAACAGGCAGATATCAAGTACTAAATAGGAATTCTAGAAGTAAAAAATGTAGACATTAAATTAAAAATCAAAAAACAATAGATGGGTTGAACAGCAGGCTAAATGCAATTGAAGAGAAAATATATTGGAAAACAGAACTGAAAAACAATCACTCAGAATACAACTGAGAGATTAAAAAGATAAACAATAAGACATAGAATATAAAATGAAAAGAAGGTTCAACATTTGCCTAATAGATGTTCCAAAAGGAGAGAATAGAGTGTGAGAGACTCAATATGAGAGCAAGGGCTTTCGTCTCTTAGGTTCATTCCTGTATCTCTAGCACTTAGAAGCATTCTTGACACATGGTAGTGCTCAATAATTATTTTAAAATAAATCTGTAGAGAAAACAACTGAAAAAAAAAACCTTTAGATGTGAAAATACACGAGAAATTCGGTAATGTGCTCTTAGGAGTAGTGACAGATGCAAGGAGATAACAATGTATGTACTATCTTCCAAGCACAAGAGAAATTATTGTGAATCCAGAATTCTATCATCAGTCAAACACTCATTTGTAAGAGCAAAATAAAGATATTTTCAGGAATACAAATACTTTAAAGTTTACCAAAAGCCTTATGAAAAAACTTCTAAAATTTATGTTGATATGAAGAAAAATAAACTCAGAAAGAAGGAGTATGGTGTCATAAGTAGCTGCCTCCAAAATGCATTGAATAAATAAAACAAAACAATGTAAAGTAGGTGAGAAAACTGGGACTCAAGGAACAGTACAGGTAGGAAATACAAGGTATATAATAATGTTATTAGTTATTGAAAAATAGAGGCCATGGAGAAGCCGGGATGGCTCAGCGGGTTGAGCGCTCGCTTTGCAGCCCCAGGGACCGAGGCTCGAATCCCGGCCCCAGCCCATGCGAACCCATGTGCTGAATTGGGGTGTGCTTCCCATGCAGGCCCCCAGTTTGGTACTAGCCACCCCCACCCCCCCAGTATGGCCCCTGGCTCAAGGGGGTGTGACTCCCATGCGGGAGCCCCCCAGCCCAGTTCCTGCCCTGCATGGCCCCCTGCCCACCTGTGTGGAATGAAACGGTATGGAAAAACCAATGACGTACAACTATGGAGACTGCTCTGGGTCCTCTCCCTTCTCTCTCTCTCTGTCTCCAGTGAGTTGACTCTCTGCTTCCTTTGGCCAAATAAGAAATGGGAAACATCAACTGAAGGATTCACAGCATCCACAAGACAAAACAAACAAGTTGCTCACAAGAACTTTTCTTGGCACTGTGAGTCCAGAAAGACGTTTCTCATAGGTTTAAATGGCTACAAGATCTGGGATACTGGTCCAAGTATAATAATATGAGAAAGAAATCCTTGACTCCTAGAATTTTCTTTTTTCAACAAAGAGGTGATTTAGAAGCATCACCCTTTCAGCAATCTCTTCTTTGAAGAATAGATGAGATAAAGTCTCCTTCTTAAGGCATGTTATGTGAATGACCAAGTGTTTTAGCAAAGGCCATCCCTGTGGGATCTTTAGGTGGATTTCCGGAAGAGGATGGATAAGATGACCTCTGGGGGCGTGGCTGACTGTGAGGGCTCATGGTGGTATAAGATGTGTACATTTTTTCCTGAACTACTCCCGAATCACTCACTGAATATTTCCGCCTCCACTAAACCAGTTCATCTTGCCAACACATGGGATCACCCACATAGCTAGGTTTCTAAAAAAGCTTATTACTGTGTTTTCACAGTAATAAGCATTGAGCAGCAATAAGGATTCCTCTTGCTCTTTCCTGTTACATGGTAAATCCTTGACCTTCCTACCCTGACATTCCATGTAACAGGTAAATGGGAGTCTGGGAACTTTCCCTGAGTTCTCATACCCATCACACTCCCCTGATAATGCCAAGAACAATATAAGCCCATACTGGCAGAACTCTGAAGACAAAATTTGCCTGATCTACTTTCAAAATCCTGCCTTCTACCAGGAATGTTCCAGAATCCCATGGAGTTCCTAGAACTCCAAGCAGGCTGGGAAGCCTCCAAAGAATTCTGGATACTTCTCGTGGGCACAACTGGTTCCCAAGGGAAGGAGAGATACCTCTGGCCAAGTCTGGGGCAATTCCCAAGGACTTCCAAAGAGAAGTGACAGTGGGAGACAGGAGGGACAGGAGACAGTCATTTTACAATTAATCCAAGTATCGGTTCTTACTAAAGAAGAAAATAGGTCCCCTCCCTTTTCCTATCTATTTTTTCTTATAATAATAATAATAATAATAATAAACACGTGCAGGGAGATGGTAGACTGTAGGATTGACATGCACAGATTTTGGCCATTGAACTGAACTCAAGATTTGATTCTAACATATAAAGGGTGTCCCAAAATTCACACAAGATTTGAATTTTGCGTCATTTGTGCGGTAAAGTGTTGCCAACGAAAAAAAAAAAAGACAGCATGACAGCTGACAGCTCAGGGTTATTAAAAATGGAGCACTACACAAAAGAACAACGCATTTTCATTGTTGAGCAATATTTTTAAAATAATGAAGGTTTGGCATCTACAGTTCGCAATTTTCATACAAAATTACTTCTTGCATGAATTTTGGGACACCCTTTAGTTACTATGCGACCTTGGCAAGTTACTCCCCTGCTTCCAGTTTCTGATTCTTGTATCATGAGAGTAACAATAGTACTTACCTCAGATTTTCAAAATGGAATACCATATGTATGTGCTTTATACTCATTAAATCTTAGATATTACTATTGTTAAAAAGTTGAGAAATACAGGCAAGCACAAAGAAAATCAAAAGCACATATAATCACACCATCCACTTGGAATGCATACAATTCCAATATTTTAGAATGTATTTTCAAAGAGCGAGATTCCAGTGCTTTCTATTTCATAATTTGCTTTTAACATTTAACAACATACCCCAAGCATGTTCTATGTAATTCGGTATTCTTGTACAACATGATCTTGTACAACATGAGCCTTTTCCTATGGGCTGCTTTATTTCTTAGTGACCCCTGCCCTCCCTCTCTGCAAGCCACATACTTCATGTATTTACAACTCATCTGACTCATCCAGATGATAACTGGCTGCTTTCCATGGGCTCAGTCTCAGCGTCCAGAACACCTGCTCCTTGGGTAAGGCACATTTCGCTGGCTAGCCCTCATTACATCCTCAGTGTCCAGAGCAGCCTACTTGCCTGGGGCTGCACAGCAAACCCTGTGACTGATGGCAAACCACGATGAACACGATAAGGTGGTGCAAAACCTCAACAAGACAGATGATTTCTCTCTGAAAAGCATAATGTTGACTTCTGGGGCATTAAATGCACTATTAAAATTTCTCAGGAAGAGGAAGAGACTGAAGATTTTCATCTGAGTGCTTTGTTTTTCTAAGCAAAAGGACCAAGCAAGTTCAAAACTAAGTGCTTTCTTTTTGAATGGAAGTCACACCACTTCTTTATCAATGACATTTTGAGGCCACAGTCAAACCTTACTAAGTCTTATAAATGGGGAATTGTCAAACTGAATCTGCAGAGAAAAACAAATTACAACCTTTTTAAAAATAAAGGAGTTGATTTCCAATGAAATTCATTTAAAAAAATCTTTATTTCCAAATAATTCAATATGTTGACCTGTTTTGATGGGTTGCTCAGAACCTGGTCTAATACATGTTAAAACACACTTACTGTTTGAATACACATGGGAATGGCTAAAATCCTTGAGTTCTCCCTAAAAACAATGAAAGTTCAATGTCTCTGCCCCACCCCCACCCCCATACCCCCACCCCCTTCCCATGATACTGCTCACAAAGCTCACTCCTTAGGAAAGTTTTTTCTTCCTAGGTCATGTGGAAGCAAACCCCAGCTATGGTTTCCCCCTGTAGCTCCATTTCTGAGTGGGCAGAGGCTTGCAATATCAACCCTGATAAATCCCTGCAGATTCCAAACCTGATCTGTTCAGACCTATCTGAGAATTAACAAGCTCCTTCTAAGCACCCAGAAAACTAGGCCTGTCATGGAAACAGATTCAACCATAATAAGAATTGACATAAAACCACACGAATGAACTAAACATTCTTCCACCCAATCAGAGTCAAGTTGAAGCAACAGCCGCAGGAGTAAAGTAAGTGAGGCAGTATTTTCTTTGTGGGCCTGCTCATTTAGCCTCTTCCAATGCCTTGTTTTCACAACTCCCGTTTATGAGAAAGTGGGAGTGGGGAAAGAAGGAGAGCTAGCAGGAGGGGAGAGAAAGGCAGAGGGAGTATACCAGGCTGAGGAATGCCAATAAACACTGCGCTTTCTGTTGGGCAAATTAAAACTTCTTGCCTAGGGGAGGCCATAATGATCTGTTTAGGGTAGTCTGAGAGAACAAGCTTTAACTGAACTCTTCTCTCACTAAAACGGTTACGTGTGGAACAGTCTTTACTTTCCGAAGATCAGGTACTGCACAGTATTATTAGCAAGCATTCTTTTTTACCTTTCTCCTTTTTATTGTTTTTTTCTTACCGGTATATGGTTTTTTGGGGGTTTTTTTATTCCCCAGAATTAGAAAGGCTAATGACATGAAGTACCATTATTACTGGAAGAAAGCAGTTGGAGAGGTTTAAAAAATATATGCCCCACCAACAGAAATAATAAAATTCTAAGAAGGAATATAGAGTATTTAGTTCCCCCTTAGACCTACAAGGTAGTTTGTGGGTCTGGGGACCCAACACCAAACCCAGTGACCAGTCATTGCTGCGAGAAATGTTTGGACAATGTGGAGGCCCCTGTGGCGGTAGCCCCTTGGTCTGGGTCATCGTCGTCTAAGGCTGCAGAGGACACTGGGCTGGAGACACCAGCTGAAGCCCGAGCCTAGAGCGCGCGCGAGCCTCCCACGGAAAAGGGGGAGGGGGGCAGCAGCACAAATAACAGGAGCCAGCAAAGAGGAAGGTGAGAGTCCTGGAGGTGAGATGATTCAGATGCCCCATGGAGGATAAGGGTCAGAGGCCGGAGTTCGCGTTTGTACGAGCCCACCCCCACCCCCTGCCCCTGCCCTCAGAACCGAGTCTACATTCTTTTCTTTGCTCTTGGAGTTTTCTTTCTCTTTAGAGCCAGACCCAGGATCCAGGTCACAGTAGCACCAGAGCTCAGGCGTGGAAGAACCCTGTCGGGGACACCCCTCCGGCTCTGAGCTGCTCTGGAGCAGTGAGGGCGACGTGGGGGAGACAGGGCAGCGGGCACCCGGGGCGGGGCCAGCACAGGAGATGCCCGCGTCCCAGGGCGCCCCCCCACCCCCCTGCAAACTTTTCCCACCCTGGAGAGGGGGCGCCCAGGCCTTCCCGTCTGTCCCCTGGGGATGGTCACTCACAGGCAGTGGCGCTGGGGATCTGACTCTGGCCGCCGACTCTGACTGCCGCCATCCACACCAGGAGGGGGTGGGAGGAAGAGGGAAAGAGGCGGAGGAGAAAGGGGGCGGAGGGGAAGGGCCCAAAGCTGCAAGAGGGGAGGGGAGGGGAGGGGCGGCCACTAAGACACTCACCCTCCTGTCCCTGCCCCACCCCCCTGCTCCGTCCCCTAACGGATGCCCCTTTCTCTTCTCGCTTCCCTCCCTGGATCCCCCAAAGTTCTTCTGGTGTCCGGTCTCCATTCTCCTCCTTACCCCGAGTCTGCAGCCCCCAGTGTGGGGAGTGAGGGCAGTGTATGTTACGTTTAGATGCCCCCTTGAAGCACATGGCTGGGACCCTCGGCGTGTCTGAAGCCAACCTGCACTCCTAGGCCCTTGTCATCTCTGAGTGAGATGATGGGAGGTGGGGGTGGGGTGGGGCAGGTTCTTTGTGGTGTGCTTTCCACGTTGCTTCATTGAGGTTTTTTTGTCTAGTTGGTTGTTTGCTCTTGTTAGAGCTACTCCTAAAGTGGTATTTTTGAAACCTCTATTGAGTGCCTCTTTTCCTTTTAGGTGGGACCAGCCCCAATCGCAGAGTAAGATGCAAAATAAAGATAAAACTTCATCTTTCTGGATGAGTCAGTACTCAGGAGAACACAGGAAGGGCCAGGTTGTGCGGATGGGGCAGGAGGTAAATACTGAGAGGCTTCCTGTGTTGCCTGCAGAGGAGAGTTGTCCTCCCAGGAGAGGTTAGAGGGTGGCTTCTGGTCCCTACTCCAAGTCACTTGGCATCTCAGCCTCTTCCAAAAGTGGGGCTGCCTCACTGGGAGTGAATCAGAATGAAAAGAGAAGATATCCCCTGGGCCTTTTACTCTAGGACACCCAACCCCAAGATGGAAGGCTTGAACTGGGTTTGAATGGTCTCAAAGGGGAGGAAAAAAAGGCATTCCAAGCCCTGGATCACGGTGCTTTGGAGCCTGGCAAGACTGGAAGCCTTAGTGGAGGTGGGAAATGTTTGCATGGAAAGCTATAACGACATGAAGCAGGAAAAAGGAAATCCATGGAAGTGTTTAAGCAAAGGAATATTTTGACCCAAGGTATCCTATTCACTTTTGTATTCCCAGAGCCTGGCATACAGTAGGCACCAGTAAATACTTGTGGCCTCAAAATGGTGACTGAGGAATGCTGGTATAACAGTTTGAAAGATAAACTATCTGGAAGGAGAGGGCTTGGGTCCAAAGAGAGGAGTTAGGAGGCTCTGGGTAACATCTCAACTGGAAGCACTCTGCCTGGATGGTAGAAATGAGGGAATTCTGATTGAACACCTCCGTGTGTTTGCATAGCACTGTGATTCTCTTTTAAATGCTCCTTCAGAAGTAGTCTTGTTTTTGACTTTGGAGTTCCTTGGTGAAATGGGTAAGATATTCAGTATCCTATTCAACCTTCAGCTAGTGTTAAGAACTTGTGCTGAGGGCTGAGGAAGGAAACATTCAGAGAGGGCATAGAAGTGCCTGAAGTCACGTGGCCAGGATCCAGTTAGGATACTTTTATTCTCAGATAAACATTTCTAGCTCCCTTCTTGGTGATGGTCAAGGGTTGGAGGAGGGCAGGAGGGAGTCTAGAGAATAGGAAGTCAACTGACTGGTAACTTTTCAGAGATTCTTCTCTGGAACCACACAGGTACTGGGCCCGTCATCCTTCTTGTAAGGAGCAGAGAGACCATGCTAGCTAAGCCACCACAGCTGTTCATCATCAGCTATGATCTCATTCTACTTCAGTTTCTGCTCCTTTCCTTGCTCTAAGTAGACCCTCAAATGATACCATTCTCCTTTTTTATTAACAGATTTTTCCCTTTTCATGGAAACCATTTAGATAGAACTTCTACACTGCTTAACAAGGAGTCCTCAAAATGTCTAGATATGGCCCTGTATGTCAATGTGGAATTCCTCAACACTGAAATCAGCTGAAGCTGTTGGGAATCAATATTAATTCAAACCAGTTTGCAGAAATGCCTGATTTAAAAGGAAACAAGGTTGGGAAAAGTCAGGACTTCAAATTTAGAATAAGCTGAGCCCTAAAGGCTTAATAAAAACATTCCTCTCTAAAAACTTAACAATAATCTTTATTTATATTGCAGCATTCATTCAAGATAGAGTGAGGGCTTTGGGAAAACCATATTCTAAAAAAGATTAATGTATGGATGACTTCAACAAAAGTGAAAATGAAACAGAAAGCACCCTTTAGGGGCAGGATATATTCTGGCCTGAGCTCTGAAGCTCATACTGTTTTTAAACAACTCTTTCCATGAGACCTGAATACTCTTCGGATAGAAATTTCCAAACATACAAAAAGCCCGTATTTTCACTGAGAATGCCAACTAAAACCAATATTTAGGGGGATGATCAGCTATCCTTTGTCCTGAAAATGGGACTCTTAGGTAGGACTTGAGCTACACTGACCATTGCTACAGTTGTCCAGTCCCTTGGCCTGCTCTCTAGATGTATCCAATTGGCATTTATTGAACACCTACTATGTACAAGGCATTCTGCTAGGCACTGGAGGTGAGGTGGATAAGTATACCACATGGGTTGTCACATCTGTAGCTGCTTAGGGAGACGGCATACATGAAAATGACTACATGAGATATGTTGACAGTTTAACACAACAAAAGAAGTGTCTTAGAGAAATACAGGGGAAGCCGGGATGGCTCAATGGGTTAAGCGCTCACTTTGTCGTCCGGGGACCAAGGATTGAATCCCGGCCCTGGCCCGTGCAGACCCATATGCTGAACTGGGGAGTGCCCCAGTTCAGTTTTCACCAGTGAGACCCTGGCCCAGTTCCTGCCCTGTGCAGCCCTGCGCCCACCTGTGAAATGAAACTATGTGGAAAAACCAATGATGTACAACTATGGAGACTGTTTGGGGCCCTCCCCCTTCTCTGTCTCTGTATCTCTCTCTCTCTCTCTCTCTCTCTCTCTCTCTCTCTCTCTCTCTCTCTCTCTCTCTCTCTCTCTGTCAAAAACAATAAAAATAAATCTTTAAAAAAAAAAGAAAAAAGAAATACAGGAAAGCTGAAGAGAGGGAGATTAAGCATACAAGATTTAAATGAGTGACATTTTGTTCTTTGCTAGTGATTGAACTGTGCTGATTCTATTTTTGGATCTATGTGGTGTCACCACTCAGCTATTCCTCTGTACAGGGAGCAGTTGGGTTGAGTTCAGAGATCATTAAAGCTCCTGAAAAAACACACAGAAGTTCTAAATGGGTGGGACAGCTGGGAGGTCTTTTGAGGCCTCTACAGGGGCAACCTAGACAATAGCCTCCAGCATGTTCTACCCAGGAGTCAATTCTTCTAATCCTCTCCTTAGGAAAAGTTATTCTAATGCTCCATAACCTTTTCTTTCAAAGGTTTGGAAGGGCTATAATGAGTTTTCCTGCTTCTAAAGCTTTGATTGCCAGTTAATTTCCTAATTTGGAGCTAATTACTAAACTGCTTAAAAATGTAAGGCACGGACAACCAACCGCTTACTGGCAAGCTTTCCATTTATTACCACGGTGTCTGAGGACAGGAACAGAAGCTTCCTCTTCTAGCACAGAACAGACTCGTCCTTGTCAGGGTGCTGCCAGATGGCTTCTGAGACATCATTAACCAAGTCGCTATCTTCATATTAAAGTTACAGAATTTGAAGCTTTTCAAGAGCTGGGAGCAAGTTCCAGGGTTAATGCAGCAAAACAAAATGACAAACTGCACATTTTTCTTTCTGGTGATTTTTCTTATAAAGGCTTTAATTCATGGTCATTTGGAGAGAGCCTTTGTTCCAAATTTTTGGTCACTCTCTTAGCTAATTGGTTCCTCGTCTTATTTATTTTTCTCACATTTTTGTTTGGAAATAGCATGGCCAAATTTTTATGTTGTTTTGTTTTGTTTTCAATGGATAATGAACTGGGAAAGTGGCCATGTTGTTAAAAAGTATCTGTTAGCATAACTGGTAACTTCTTACTAAAAGCAATGGACAATCCAGTTTTATCAGCTTTGAAAAGTGAGCAGTATTGTTTATAAGAACATAAAGGGGTGGTGGTGTATAAAAAAAGGTATAGGACACACACTGTTTATCACAGTTTCTGAAGCTGTTGTCTGAAGGGTCTTACCCCTTCATCTAGTCCTGCTATAGAGCATCATGTGAACAGTGCCCCCTGGAGTTGGGCAGCCAGCTAACCTACTGTATTTTCTGGCGTATAAGATGACCGGGCGTATAAGACGACCCCCTAATTTTACAGTTAAAACATAGGTTTAGGCCTATATTCTCTGTATAAGACTACCCCTACCCCCCACTTCCGAGGCTGTAGTCTTATACAGCGAATACAGGCCTAAACCTATGTTTTAACTGTAAAATTAGGGGGTTGTCTTATACGCCGGAAAATACGGTATACCCTTATCCTATAAAAGAAACTTTTTTGCTCATTTGGTGTTTCTTAGAATCCCAATTTTAATTAAAAACAATTATTTTATATATGCATGAAAGAAGCAGAAATAAAGCAAAAATGTTGACTCTCCATGGAGAGATGTGGGCTCTTGATACTTTTCCTCATTTTCTAAATTTTCAATGATGAGTATGTATGTAGTATTTAGTCAAGAAAAAGTAGGAAAAGTTCTAAAACTTTCATCTTTCCAAGAAAGCAATGCATAATCAAAGGACTTACAAGTCCTTTTCCTCTTTTTTTCTTTCATTCCTATGTAGATGTCAGTCAACTATCTGAGTCCCTACTCTGTGCCTAAACCGAGAATGACCTTAGTTTCCCTTTCCATGCCACAGTGGACTAGACAATAGACCAGTGTTTGAGATGTGGGCTGCAATGGCAAGTAGAGGGACAGGACAGTCACTGGAAGGACTAACGGAGTGAGAGAGGGAGATTGTGAGAGTGAGGTGCCCATCACTTGATGCCCAAGATGAGGAGGAAGAGAGATCTGAAGTAAGCAACAGTGCTGCTGGCCAGGACATCAATGAGACAGCCTGGAGCAGGCTACACGGCTCTAGGAGAGACTGAACACCCAATGGAACTATACTGAGAGGAGAGGTATATACCTGGGAGAGAATTTAGTGACAAATTTAGGATTAAATTAGTGATAAGTACCATAGAAAACATAGTAAGTAAAAAAAAATTTAAGACAATTATTAACTCCAAGTAAAACCAAAAAGTTGTACAGGAAAGGAAACATCATCATAGTATATTACACGATTCAGCTATCAACAGTATTTGAATAATCATCAAAGAGTATCTGATGTAACTAGTATGATGAGAAGGAAGAAAGAAAGGCTATATGTGCATATGAGTGGTGAGGAGGAAGAGGCAAACTGTCACCTTCCAAATGTGAAGTCAACTGATGATGCCCAACAGGAAGGCACCAGTGGCATGCTATTTGCAAATATGGGGACAGATACCAAAACAGTGAGTGCAAGTGGTTTCCACTGAGGAGCATGAAATTGGGGGAAGGATCAGGGGGCTGTTTTTGTTATTTTACCTTGTTTTGTTTTGATTTTTTTCTTTGGAATAAGTATTTTAGAACAACTTGACTAAACTAAGTTCATAACTTCAGTAAAAATAAAGACATTTAAAAATAAAAAAGTTACAGGCTCCATGTATTCTCTCTCACTTGCTGCTCTGATTCAGTCTGAGCAGGATGGACAACTTATGACAGTTTGTAATTATGCATTTACATGATCACTTTGTTGTCCTCTAGCAAGCTCTATTCTCTCAAAGGCAGCCAGCATGTCTGCCTTGCTTATCCCAGCCTCCTCAGGACTGAGCACACAGCAGGCATTCGACACATACTTGGTCAATGGATGATATAGCAGGCAAGGCAGATTGAGCAGTCAGCACTCACCATCTTTACAAAGGTAGGCACACTGAAGATTTACAGGCAAAATGGCCCAATGTCTGGGAATTGCCTCAAAATACTCCAGGAAAAAAAGAAGTGTGGAAAAAAGATAAAATAAGAGTGACAAAATGTTCATAACAAGTGATGGGGAGATAAGGATTTGTACTTGTCTGCTTGCTTTTGTGTATGTTAGAAAATTCCTTTAAAAAAAGAAAAATAACAAAGTTTATACAGAAAGAGAACTAAAGGAAAAGGCAGCATTATAGCATAAATATATTTAATTCAGAGATTAGTAGTTAGGAAGGCTTGTATAACAAGGAATATGTAAATAAAAATGAAATTTCTGAGAAGAAAAAAAGCACGTCAAAGACAAACATTGTGCCAGTCAAGTAGCCCAAGAAGGTAACTAAAAGCTGATTCAAAGAAGGGATAATGGGTTCTTGGAAAAGAGCAAGTTGAATAAAGTACTGGATTTCCTGAGAAATTTGATCTTTTATCCTACAATATGTAGTACCTACAGGTATAGAACTAAATGCCCCCAATTAAGGCTCACATAACACTACTAGCCTTGATTTGAATCCTGACTCTGTCTCAACATGTACTAGCTGTGTGACTGTGGCCACACTGATTTTCCTTTCTAAGCCTTACTATTCTATCTGTAAAGTAGGGGAAGTAATAACATGAATGAGAAAGTTATTGGAGGTTTAACTCATTTCCCGTTCAGGGAAAAAAAGAATGCAGCTTGCTGCCACATTCACTTCATTTTACATAAACACAGTCTTCGAGGCTGAAGCAAATCTGACTGGTTTTCAATGTGAAAATAAAATATAAAAACTGTTCTTGGAGTTATTTCTCAGCAGGACTTGTCTCTAACTCTAATGTAACAGAAATGTACATGATGGTTAGCATTTAATAATATTTTTTCATGTGGTAAATTTCAAAGCACAGAATTTTGGGGGGTAAGGTTAGGACTGTAATCCATGAGTTATCTTGGGGTAAATCCAAGTGCCACCTGTGATTATTCTCTGGGCAAACGGGAAATGGGTTAATAGAAATAATACATGTCAAGTCTCACTCATGCCTGACTTATGGCAAATGGTTAATAAATGATGGTTGTCATATCCCTTGGGGAGGGATTCTGTCAATAAAACAAAGATCTTACCAGTTAAAAAAAAAGGGACAACTTTTCCAGAAAACCAACTGCACCCTTTATAGGCCTGCCCTATCCCTCAGCCCTAGGAAACCTCTCAGGATGCCCTGACGCTCATAGAATGGCCAAGCTGAAGGGCAACAGGGATGGCTGGTCTCGGAGTTCTGGCAGCTCACAGTGGGAGATACAAGCCTCAGACATGAAGGCAAAGGGCGAAACAATTCCAAGATTCACATTGTCTCTAAGAGAATAGGCCCATCGTTCTTACTTTCCTGACCCCGAGATCTGAAGGCTTTCATAAAGGTAGAGAGAGTACAGTGGGTGCATGAAAAGAATGAGGAGAAAGTGAGCAAAGGTTGGCTGTACATGTCCCACGTGCCCACAGCACTACTAGATGGTGCCCTGCAATAAGGAGCATGTGAAGGCTTTCCATCAGGAAGATGGCTCTGCAGAGATGTTTTAGAAAGATGCTTTGTATGTGGAATATACAGAACCTCATTGACATAGTCAACAGTTTAGGGGTTATTAGAGGGGAAAGGGGAAGGGCGGGGTGAGGAGGGAGGGGGAGCTAAACATATGATGATGGAAAGAAAGCTGACTCTGGACGGTCAACACATAGACAAAGTACTATAGAGTTTTATACCTGGAACCTATATAATTTTTACTGATCAATGTAACCCTAATACATTTAACAATAGAAAAAGAAAGATGCTCTGGTAAAACGGGTGCGAGGTCTGGAATATAGGAAAATGAGTGGTCCAGATAATAGGTAGCCAGAGCTCAATTTAAGGTCTCCATGATAGTAAGGCGCAGTAAGAATTGAGAGCTACCGCAAACGCAGGACGATTCATTAAGACAAGAGAAACAAGATGTATGAAGTGAGGAGGCATCAAAGGTGATTCCAGGTGTTCAGTTTAAGTTACAACTTGGTGGAAGCTAGTGCTCCTCCCTCATCTTCTCTCTCAGGCAAGGCTGTTCAGGCTAACGTCCTTGGCTTCATCTTTGACTCCTCTTTCTCTCAGACTCCACATCCTATCTAATAAACATTCATTCAACCAATATTCACTAAATTCCAGGAGGTGTTCTAGGTACAGGGAATACAGCAGTGAACAAAATCAACCCAAACTCCTGCTTTCGTGGACCTGTATCTTCTAGAGGTGAAAACAGGTAGTAAATAAAGTAAACAAGCAAAACATATTGTCTGTTAGATTATGGTAAGTATTAAGGAGTAAAATAAAGCAGAGAAAAATAGTAGAAGCATAGAGGGAAGGAGTTGCAATTTTAGATAATCTGTCAGCAAATCCTATCAATCATTTCTTCAGATAAATCCAGAAACAGACTTCACACAACTTCCACCACCACTAGCACGGTCCATCCCACCATCCTCTCTCAATAGCCTCCTATTATTGGACTCTGTTTCCACCACTGCTCCCCGACAAGCCATTCTCAACACAGCAGCTAACAATTCCATTAATTCACAGGTCAGGTGAACATTTCTTTGTCCCAAGCCCTCCAAAGGAGTAATAGACAAAGACTAGAAATGCCAAGAGGATTGTCAGAAAACACCGAAGGCCTAGCGGAGGCTGGAAAATACGTTGATGATGGAGCTAATCAGCAAGGTTATTTGCTGCTCCCCTCACAGTTAGGCTGACCAGACATTCCATTTTAAATGGAACGAGTACAGTCCCATTTCAAACGGTATGTATGATCAGCCTAATCTGACTGGGCTAAATTCAAGGTGTCAGTAGACTGACCATACATACCATTTGAAATAGGTCAGTACCATTGTTTTCTGTGCTGTTTAAAACAGGATGTCTGGTCAGCCTATTCATCGTGCTTGGGGGACTAGGTGCAGCTGCAGTTAAAACAGCTGGTTCATTTGACAGAGAACTGGAAACGGGCAGGTTACAGAACACAAAGAAGACAATGGGTCAAGAGACCTGAAGGGCAAGGAAGAATTCAACTGAGCTGAAACAGCAAATATCCCCAAGGCAAGATCCAAACATTTCCATTACTGTGAGGAAGGGGCATAACAGACCATATGTCATTGCGGCAGGCACTGGAGGACTTGAGACAGAGGCCAAGGGGTTGGTTGGCTTATGCACTCAGCACAGAAAGAAGCCGGTGGTGAGCTCTCAGGTGAACCAAAGCAAAGCATTCTGAAGGGTGATTGGCAACTGCCTAGAGAAGAGGCTCAAGAAAGATGGAGCTGCAGGCAAGGAGGTGGGCAGGAAGCGGTTTCTGGATCATCTCCTTATCTGGGGATTAGAACATGGGGTAAAATGGGCCTGTGCAAGCAACTCAGAAGAAAGGAGCAACATATTCAGGGCCCAGGAATGGGGGTACTGGGAGAGATAACCCTGAGGTATACACTGAAATGATACAATGTTTATTAAATAAAACCAAGGGAAGCATGACCTACCTTAAAGTATGGTTACAAGTACCTCTCAAGGCAAAACTTAAAGCCTTAATAAAGGATTAAGCATACTATTCCAATTTAGAGAATTATAAAGGTTACATCTAAATTAATTGGGATTTAGTAAATTTTATAAAGCCTACTTTAATAGGTTTGTTTCCTTTATCAAATTTTCATAGAGACTAAAGTTTTGATATCAGTATGAATTTATTGACATCAATTTCCTTAAGCTATTATTCCAACATAGAGGGTACTGAAGAGCTGGAGACAGTGATAATAAACCCACAAATCTGAAGTTTGCAAGGCCCACTCCCTTTGAGAGAGACAGAGAGAGAGAGAGAGAGAGAGAGCATGAAAGTGTTCAAAAAGAATCTGAAAGCTACTTTCATTAGAGCACTGATAGTTTGACAATGTAAGCATTTTATCCAGAAACATGTATCTACTCCATAGATACCAAATCAATTACCATATAATTAAGTTTGAAAATATACAAAATATTTGTTGTTCTTACATATGGAAATTAAAACCTAATTTTAAAAAGTGCACAGTAAAAACAGCATAAGGAAACCTACACTATCCATGGTATGTGTACAGTTTTCCATTTTACTGTCAACATCAAAATCTGTATTTGCCTTATTTGCCTTACTGGTTACAAATATATTTGGAAAGTTCCAAGGCCATTTATAACACTGACTAGTTTACTAGGTCCAACAACACGCCAGCGTCCTGGAGGCGGCCAGCGCTGGACATGGAGTCTCGGCCCTGCAGTTCTCTGCAGTAGTAGCAGCTCTGGAAAGAAGTCACCAACCAGCGATGTGTAAACTATCGACTCTTGTTCTTTTTAGAATTTCCCTGTGCAAAGAAAAATATCAACAATAAGAACACGAACTTCAAGAACAATAATTCACATAGTTTAGATACCCACCTGACTAGAAGCCATATTTCACTTTGGAAAATGTTAGCTTCTGAAAGGAGAATAGTTGATAACCTTGCATTGCTTAACTTTCATTCAGTAATCACAAAGCAGTTTCTTACTTTTAATTCTACCCACTTTTTAAAGTTCATGGACCCTATCCCCCTGGGAGCTGAAGAAAGGCAATAAAGAAAGAAAAGAAAGCTATCTTGGATTTATCAAACCTCAAATATTCCTTTTAGTCCAAAGACAAGGGGGGTTTTGATTTCATGAAAGTGAATAAAAAATGTATAGCCTAAACATGTTTCTTTGTTAATTAAATACCCTTTCAAGGTCTTAATAGATACCGTACTTATTTTGCCCATGTCCTAGCTAACAACCAAGTGGCAATGATTTATCTGTCAAAAGAAACCTCAGATACTGGTTGAGAGCAGGCTAGAGGAAAGATGTCTTCAGTTATTCCCAATTCCCTCCTATTTGGAGATTTGGACTTTCCAGTTTTGCGTAACTTCTCTTCTTTTTGGAATTCACTTTTTAGGAAAACACTGTAATTAAATTCCTATACTTAACTACTAGATACAAATACATTCTTTTCATGTAAGTGAGATGTGCTTGCAGAATACAAACATTAAGAGCAAGATAACAGCAAGCAAATGGTATCAGGATGTTTACTTTGGTATCCAGTGGAGACCATGTCGACGCAGTCATAAGATAATGCTGTAACAATCTGAGTTAGGAATAGACAAGGAATGGGGGGAAAAAGCAATAGGGATCATTGAATGACCAAAGAAAGGTTAACAATATAAACTACAAAGTGAGGAAGGATCTGTAACTCAGTATTTTATTAATGGCAGGAATTTTAAGGACTAGAACTAGATTAAAAAGTTCTGAGAGGGTTTAAAAATTCCCTAACTTCTGAAGTAGGTGCAATGAGCTCTGTTTGTCCTTAACATTAACCCTTCTCAGTTCAGAGCCCAATGTCGCTGCAGCTAGTTCTAGAGCCTGAAGTTTCCCTGTGTCACGGATACTTTCTCTCATACATTAAGTTAGCTAAAACAGGCTTTCTCATACTACTCAATCTAATGAATGTGCTTTCTACATGAGCTAACTATTGCCCTGCTGGAATATCAAGGGGGCAAAAGGGTTAAGGGAAGCTTTCTGAAAGAGGACCAACCACCACCTCCAACCTCCAATCTCAAGTTTCCTGAAGCAAGTAACTGGAGAACCATAATCAGAACCATATTGGCTGGTTACAATCATCACAAGACCTCCCAGAAAAGCATCACTGACATGCTCCAAAGTAGCCAGAGGCCAACCAATAAACGAAACTACACTGAGAAACAAAACAATACGAGTATAAAAAGATTCCAATACATGACATGATATGTCTTCCAAGGAGATGCCAACTAAGCAGACGTTGCTCTGTACCAGCGCTAGCAGAAGCTAAAAAAAAAAACAAAACCCAGGGTTTTCCCATTTCTATTTCATCTACAGTGCCAGCACACAGCAGGAGCTCAATAAATGCCTGCTAGAGCAATGAGGGGCAGCCATGGATTTCAAAGAGCACAGGGTGGGGATAGCAAATCCATGCTGGTGGTAGCACAGTACTATCTGACTTCCAAACTGTGATAAGCATCTGAGCTGTGCATAGAACCAAGTCCCTGGCCTCCTGAAGCCTATTTTTTCATGGTAAAAGAGTATACACATTATGTTACAACAACAGAGACATGATATGTGGACAAGCATTTCAACATAAAAATACTACCAATATCTATTGACCTCAGCCTGGACAAGTAGATGCTTTATGGGAAACAAAATCAGAGAAAATTTTTGAAATTAAAAAGGTATTTCCAGGGTATATGGATATGTATGAGAATAAATTTGCTAAAGAAAGTTACTCTTCAACAGCACTATTTCAGATTCATATGAAAAAAAAAGGACCAATTCTCATCATAAACCTCCTAAGTGTCCCCCAAACTGATACAACATTAGTAGAAATGCCAAAAAACAAAGGACACAGTATTAGGGACTTAGAGATCAGACTTTCTCTCAACTTATAACTCAGCCAAAGAAACTTAATTTTACTTTTGAATAAGAGGACAAATGATAATTTTTTTTAAATCATAAATACTTTAAATCTCTTAGCCTTTAGCTCCTAAAATGCACAGCAATGAAAAACCTTGAATTAGATACAAGTACACTATATATTAAATATTATACTGCAGAGAGACTACCTATCTCCACTCTCTTACCTTACTGGACATCTTTAGTGTGTCAATCTCTTCTCTCTGTTTAGATAATGTCTCATTCATGCTGCACAGGTGATCACTCATCATACTTAACTGATCCTCATAACTCCTCTTGGTAGTCGTCAGTTCATCCTAAATGGCAAAGGAAAAGAGGAAAAAATGAAAAAAAGAAACATCAAAACCCCACTAGCTTTTCTAAGTTATACAAAAATGTTTGGAAAAGCAACTTATGTACATGACATATCTGATCAATTAACATGAAGGTTAGGCCTGTGGTTTAACCTTCGTGTTAATTGATCAGATAGGTCATCTCAGCCCTTGGTGAGGTGGAGACGTCTGTCTCTCGCACATTCATGTCAGCCCATACCTGGGTAGTCCACAATCCTCTAGGCAGGACCTTCCTTGGAAAAAGCACCTTTCTCTCTCTTCCCATCTGTGTCTCTAATCCTGTGCTCCTAGCTAATCTGATAAACTAATCTGAAACAAGGAGGAAGTGGGTGTTGCTGTGCTAATATATTTTTTCTTTGTTTGTATCATGTTTATATTTAATCAGAATGTTCTGGAAACAAGGCTTTAAAACAAAGCAGTGAGTAAGGGAAAATGTTTCTCAGCCCTACCTTTCAGTTTAGGTCAGTTTTACGAAACAGTAAAGAGAAGGAATGGAGTAAAAGTAGTGTGAACAAAACAAGCTTACAGCTTGCAATGACAGGGATAGACATGGAAGAGGAAAGAAAGGATTATGGGTAAATAAGTCTTATTAAAGAAATGTTGACTACAAAACTATTTAAAATTAAAATCAAGTCAGAGAAATAAACAATACAACCACTTTTTGCCTGACATAGGTAAAATGTTGCTATAAAATAAGTTAGAAATAAAGTGATTAGAAATATGTACATCTAGAGGTTGAATGTCACTACTTTAGAAAGTAAATGCAGACTTTGCTGCTCAAGGACTTTCAATAAAGAAACATGAAAACTGCTTAGGTAACACTTATGAACTCACCTGAAGTCTGCTGATGTTCTGACTGGCTACTTTCATCTCTTCTGCCAGTGTCTCCTTAGACTTTTCAGCCAAGGCCAGTCTTTTAGAGAGTGCTCGGCACTATTAAATCAGAAAACACTCCATTATCCCAGGGAGCATTTCCCAAAAGCAAATTTACTTCAGGGAAGGCTACTAGGAAACAATCCCCAAAGCCAAAGCGCTTCTTCCCTTAGTCCCTCCTTTCCTCTCTCCCTTCCTTTCTTCCACAAATATCTGCTGAATACCTATAAGACTTGCTCCACATACTGGAGTACACATAAGAAAGCGGTCCCCACTCTCATCATTTTAATAAGGAAAAAAAAAAAAAAAAGTCTAACCCAAGCTCATCAATGTTTTTTTCTAGCTCTAGTTCATGACCAGTGGTTACAAAAACCAAGTTTATTTATGGTTATTTCAAATGTTATCACTGGCATCTGACCATGCAATATGGATCCTAAGATACTTCTCTTGTGTTTTAAGTCCTTTATTAAAGACCACATTACAGAAACAATGAAAGTTTTAGTCCTAATCGATAGATTATGCTTTAGCCATATGAAAAAAAAAAAGAAGTGGGTGCAGGACTGTAAAGATCTCAGCTGCCTTCTTTGGGGATTCTACCAAACCTAGGCTATCCAGAGACAGAAGAAAAAAGAAAGCAAATCTATTTCACACTCTTGTTTCAAAGAAGATGTACCATGAAAAGGATTGCTAAACTTTCTGATAAGGTCATGAGGCTGACAAGGAGGATCTGTTGAGACATATTTGAATGCTGTGTCGACATCAGAAACTCAGACTAATCATTCCAGTAAAGTCATACAGGGGGTCACCACTGTTTACAGATGAGGAAAAACTAGGACAATTTAAAAATTCTTGTATCACAATTGGGTTAAAGATATTTACTAAGATAAGCAAGTCTCTTGGAACTAAAACAGCCTCAGAAATTCCCCATTCATTTCAGGAAAGTTCAGTCAACCAAATCAACTGCCCTCTACTAACCAAATTTCCACACGCTAAGCACTCAACCTAACAAAGAGGGAGACAGTTTTGCAAGGCACAGGTCTTCATGAAGATGACAGTCAGCTGTAGGACACTGCTCAGAAGGTAGTTAGGGATCCAAATAAGGACATGATTTTGTGCACTACTGTGTGGCTCAGATGATAGATACTTCCAGCACTCACTCCTGTTGTATATTGTCCAGTCTGCTGTCCTCCCTTTTTTCAACAATCCAACAAGCTGTCACTATTGACCCACTCAACAAACAGGTACATAATGGTTGCTTGTGAACAACACTGAGCTAGATACACACATCATTTATTTTAGCAGAGAAAAAAAAGTAAAGCCCTCTCCACATCTAGCAACTGGCCTCCTATCCACTTCTCCATCTCTACAGTTATAGGAGAAAATCACAAAGTCAGGTCCCACTAAAGGGTGCCATCAGTTTTCTTTTTCACTTCATGAGTATTCTTATGTTGAGCAACATCCATTCTATCTTATGTTTCTTACTCTTTGATATCTATACTTTCTTTCTTCATTTTCTCCCCTTGTTATCAATGAATTGTATATAATTTTAGTGATTAGCTTGTATAACGTTTTTCTAAGTCTCTTAAGAAAATGAATTATTTGGCAAGGGAAGAAGAGAATGTAACAAAAAGTAAGATTTTATGCCTTTTAAAGGTTAAAAAAGTTTACATTTTTATCATTTACACAGGAAAGCATTTCCACATATTGTCAGTTAGAAATTGGAAAGTATTTTTTTAAAGGCTTATCTTGCCTTTTAATCTCCCTATACAAAAATCTCTTGATCTATGAATGTTACCTGCCTATAACTCTCTAAACAAGTAATCTATAGTAATAATGCTCCAAAACATACATTATATGAACATAAGAACAGCTACCTATAAGTCTCAACTATCTTTCAGTAATTTGGAAATGACAAATCAATCCTATATTTATAGAAATAAAGACTTTTGGTTGTTATATAGACCAATCAATATGAACTCCAACCATATGAATAGACACTAACTTTCTTCTTCCAGTGAACAGCAGGAGACAGTGAGTGGGCTGACTTCTAAATGGAGTTAAGAAAAGAAAACACCAAATCTAATGAACTCCCCACTCACCTCAGCATAAAAATGCACTGACTTACTGTCAGCCAGCTGCAGTTGAGACGTCAGTTCCACTATCCTTGCCATATAGTGGTTTTTAATTAAGTCCTCACGAGATTCCACATCTGGAAGCTAAATAGAGCATACAGAACTCAGTACATGCCAGTGAGATGAAGCAGTTACAGGAAAAAGATTAACATCACTTGAGAGAAAAAAAGAGGAGACAATGTTTTGTAAATGTTCATTTGAAATTTGATGGGGAATCATAGTTTTCCTACCCCTTGAAGAAACTAGAGCAGATAAATGAATATCCCAAATTTCTTTCTTCAGCAACCTATCTATCCTAGAATAAAGCTGTAGCTTCAAGAGAACAGAGCAGAACTACTGAGAAGCCCCGGGACCATGACTGTCCATTGGCCTTTATTAGCCACAAACTTGATTTTCAAAATCTGCATCTGTCTGACTCCTATATCCTCCTATAACTGGAATAGGACAGGGGGAAAAATGGACCATTTACTGGAACCCCTAAAATCTGAATATTCTTTTTCCCTTTAATACCCTTAAACATACTAACCAATTAAACAATTGCTATAATTACCAGTTTATGACCCTTGTCCGAAATTAGTATTTCTTCCAATTACTCTAACAATAATACACTATTGAATTTAGCTTAAAAATTCATGCACAAGTTCAAGATTACTTAAAATATAAGGCCAGTAAGAAAATCAAAGAATTTACCAACCTATTTGAACTATATTTACCAGCTCACCATACTGAGTGGTAAGCTAAATGACTTCACTGTTCTTTCAATGGTTATTTATCAAGTTACATCTTACAATATGTCAAAACTCAAATATGCAAACCTATGTGACAAGCCAAATCTGACCTGGGTTCACTCACTCAAACAACTAGCAAGCACACTGTTTATCAACGCCCTGAAAAGCCCTGCTTTCCCAGCCTGCCCCCGGGAGGGCTGAAGGCTCTCAGCCTCACACAGCACACCCCAAGCAGACAGCCAAGCTCAAGCCACACATTGTCAAACTGCCAGGTCAAGTCATTCAACGAGGCAATTACAACAAAAGGCTGCAATTTGTTGGTGGCAATCAAAATAGAACCAGAAGGAAAAGTAACATGGATCCACTGATGGAGGGGGAAAACAATGGCTCCACATTTGCTAGAATGGTCCCCGGAAAACACAATTAGACAGAGCTGACTTTTGTAGGGCTTTGTCAACAAACATGCAGCCAGATATTTACTAACAAACAACATGATGTCAAGGACACATTACCTCACTGTCAGATGTCCTGGTTAAAATCCCAATCTAGAACATAAGAGAAAAAATTCTTTAGAACACTGTTTACATTTTAAACACAATAATTTAAACACTTGTAATATTTTCTCTTTTCAGTTCATATTGTTTTAAAGTGCACTGGGATCAGAGTATTAGATTACTCTTAGGGTGTCTTTTACTACAAGGAAGCAGTACCTGCAGATAGGTAATAATAGATAATGATCATCATTATTTCCTCTATCAAAATGATGTTAGCCATTTTTGCTAAAACCAACAAATGGGGAAGACAGAAGAACAGCTGGCTCATCTTGTCACTTTTTTTTCCCTTCATCTTGTCATTTCTATGCCTATTTCCAAAGCAGCAGCCAACAGGGGGGAGGGGTGGTTAAAGACAGTTTTATGGTGACCATAATAACAGAACATTCCAAACAGAAAACACAAGCACACACTCTGGCTGAAAATCCAAAATGATGAAGAAGAAATACATTCTTGATACAATGTTATTGTGATATCAGTAAGTATTCATTTCAGATCTAAATTAATGAAAATGTAATTTTAAGCACATTATAGTGCTGACAGGCTTTAAAGCTTGTTTTTTATGGAGTAAGATTTCAAAAACAGTCATGATTGCTGAATTCAGGTTATCTTTCAAAGTGGAAGGGCATGTGCTTGGGCACAATAACTTAAAAAAAACTACTAAAAACTCAGTTTCAATGGATTATGTTAATCAAAAATGACACTCAGTAAACAGTTTTCACAGATTCTAAATAACATCCTCAGGAGTATTACTCTGAACAGTGAGCAGTATATCAACTGAATGTGTGATAATGAATGTTATGTCCACCTTTCTATAAAAGTGTCTTTCATCAGTTTTTTGTTTGTTTTTTTATAGAAGAGACATAATTTTCAACTCAGAGAGGCAGGAGTGCAATTAGTGTTTCTCTTTCAGTTGAAAACTGTTTACAGTAACATACCAATCATTTAATATTATGTACCCAAATATGACATTTGGCATCTACTCTGCCCCACCCTGACCCCTTACTCCTAGGGGGGTTTGGGGACAGCACACAGCTTCTCTGTGTAGATGTCTATCCAGGTCTTATTCCATTAGGTTGTGAGCAACTAAAGGATGGGTGTAAATTCCACTGTATAGACTAGAGTGTAAAAAATGAAAAGAGGCTGACCATGTCTTGAAGTCTCTAATCCTAACCATCTAAAGACAATGATCAAAACTCAGGTTCATGGAAAATGTGGCATCTCAACTATACTTTATATGAGAGGAGATAAAAAGAAAGGTTGAGAAGTGGAGACATCAAGGAAGGCAGAAAACGCCATCTCTTTTTATCTCCATTGTATCCGGGTCATTTTGGTAGGAACCTGCCACGGGTAGAGGGAAGGACAATTCTGTGGAGAGACCCTTCTCTCGACCTGAAATACTCTTCTCCTTGAAATTCTGCTCACTTTCAAAACATATTCATGTTACCTTTTCCGCAACATCCTCCCAAGCCCTCCAGATGGCTTCGCTGTGATACCATGGCACTCTGTACAGGGTTCACACAGGATTACCCTGTGAGCATGGAGTCTACTCAAGTCAAAAGTCTGCAAGTCTGATCCATGCTTTTTGCTTTCTTAATTTTTAATTCTTTTCTTTCTCCCTTATATTTTATCATAAAACTTTCAAGCACACAAAAAGTTGAGGCTAAAAGTATAAAAATATCTGCATATCCACTATATACATTAAATAATTAACATTTTGCTATATTTATCTTACTTATCTGTGTGTATGTTTAATCTGAACAATCTGAAAGTAAGTTTCAAACACTATAATACCTTACTTTAAGTACTTTGGAATTTATCTCCCCAAATGAAGATTATTTTCCTAAATAATCACAATACCATTATCATACCTAGGCAAATTAACAATAATCCAGGTTTCTGACACTATTTATATCCAATGAGGTCTGTATACACCTTGAAAATTGGTTTGCATATTTTACTATCAGGTATGCCCTGAATCAGGTGCTCTCAAGTTCCTTGAAAGATCCTTATAAAAATGCAGCTGAGACTTTTCTGATTATAAGGGTTTGTTTTTTTATCCTTCTTGATTCTTCTTTTCCTAGATTTCCTAATTTTTTTTTATAGTGGACAAAATATTATAATCAATAAACTTTTCTCAAAGTAACTTGAATTCTATAACTTCAGCAGAGATGGTTACTTTCTAAACCACTGCAATTAAAATAAGGTAAGCAATATAAAGTTCCAAGATAACATGCCATTATACTGCCTTATGGAACATAATTAAGCTGATAGGTCTCTGTATTACATATATGTCATAAAGCTTTATAGGGTCTAGCAATATACCATATAATTCGTTAAAAATTGTTTTTGTGGTAATTTCTATAAAGAGCTAGGCACTCAGCCCTTGGTCCGAAACATAATCCCATTTTATAAATGGTTCTATGGAAAAACAGAATCATCTTAAATATGACTGCAGTACGCTCTCAGTTAACTGACACCCAGGCCAGATAAATGTAGTATTATTTCTTCGATGTTTCTGCCAGTTGCTTCAGAGTGCTAGCTGTATGAGTTCTGGTTTATGTTGAGTCTACTGTACATCTTCTCTAGAAACATAGCCCTCACTGTGGGGCAGTCCCATGCAAAATTAAAGTGGAGATGCTTTTTGCAGGTTTCCTGCTTATTACCAACCTGCTTTTTCTAGAGCTCATGGATTATTCTTGTTATAAACCGACGTGTTATTTGGATAGGTAACATTGAACACCAGATTAGATCCGCATCAATTAACACTAAAAACAAAAGGCACTTACCAGGCTGGTGCTGTGAACTGGCTCCTGCACAGCCTTAGTGAAGGCTTCCTCCTGGCCTGTAGCATTCACCACAGAGGCATCCTCCTTGGCCAGCCCAACCACCTGCCCACCACTTGTGCTCTTCAGCTTATCTGCAATTCGCTGGTTTTCTTTCTCCAGCTTGATCTTGGCTAACTGTGCTTCCAACATCCAATGTTCCTTTTCCTGCTCCAGTTTAGAAATCTTCTCCAAACTCTGCTGAACCTTGAAAGCACAAAGAGTTCTGCACCTTAGCGAATAATGCAGGGAAAACTCAGTGGCCTAAAAAATACTGTATAAATATAAACCAAAACTACCTTACAGAGGTGAAAACACAAAAACCTTGACCCCGGTATAGAGAAAGACTTATTCAAAAGGATACAAAAAGCACTACCATAAATTAAGAAACTGAACTATAGTAAAATTGAAAATCTCAATGCCATCAAAAGGCATCATTAAGAGAATAAAAAAGAAAGCAATGAAGTAGAAGATTGTATTCAATAAAGGAATAATATCTAGAACATAGAAAGCATTTTACAAATCCCTAAGACCACGATAGACAATCCAACAGAGAAAAACAAAAAACAAATAAGGCTTGCACAAGACTATAAAAAAAGAAGGTACTCAATGTCATTATTAATCTAGAAAAAGTAATTTAAAACCACCCAAATGACAAGTAAAAAGATATAAAATGCAAAGGTGGAAATTTTTGTGGAACAATTGTTAATTATGATATAGTGCTAAGAGGGGTGGAATTTGAGACAGACACTGAAAACCTGTTTGGCAGGATCTTTTATAAGTGAGCATATGCCCTATGACCTAGCAATTCCCCTTCTAGGCATATACCCAATAGAAATGCATACATGTTTACCAAACGACATGTATAAAAATATTCAGAGCAGCACTACGATAATCAAAAACTTGCAACTACACACTCATAAGCAGTTAAGAATGAATAACATATTCACACAATAGAATACTCAACAGCAATGAAAATAGATTATAGCTACCTATAACACAAATGAGTATTATAAATATAATCTCAAATGAAAGAAACCAGACCTGAAAGAGTGTATGTATACTGTATAACTTCATTTAACAAAAAGTTTGCATCAAGCAACAAAACTAATCTATGATATCAGAGTGTAGGATAATGGTTATCTTTGGGGGAGAGGAGAGTAGTAACTGCAAAGGGGCATGAGGAAGATTTCTGGGATCCTAGCAATTTTTTTAAAGGCACACCTTACATAAAGAAATAAACTTTAAATGTTCTTTAAAAATTTTTTTAATTTGATGCTGGTTACATTAGTGTGTTTACTTGTAAAAATTCATTGGAATATATAAATATTAATAATTTGTAGCCTTTTAAGTATGCTTATACTTCAATAAGAAGTTAAAAATACTAATTCTCACAGCAAATAAAAGCTTGAGAATTACATGAAAATAAAATCTTATAATGAATTCTAAATACTTTACCAATTATCATGGTTGAGAAATAACTGAGTACCAGGCACACTATTCATGGTACTTTCCTTCCGTTATCCCACCGAGGCCGCCTAACCATCCTACTGTTCTCATTTCACAAAGAGGAGAACTAAAGTTCCCAGTAGCTCAAACACCTGCTAAGCTAGCTAATGACAGAGCTGGGATTTGGGACCCCATCTGTCTGATTCTTTTCACTGTTATCACACTGCCTCCCATTGGTTCAATTTATCCTTGCAAGACCCTGAGAGGTAGACATTATCCTCACTTTAGAGAGGAAAGGAGATCCAGAGTGCTTATCAAACTAGCCTGTGATGGCCACGTATAGGCTGACCAGATGTCCTGTTTTTTGTTTTTTTGTTTAGATTTATTTTATTGTTTAAGAGACAGAGAGAAGGGGGAGGGCCCAGAGCAATCTCCATAGTTGTACATCATCAGTTTTTACATAGTTTCTATTCCACACAGGTGGGACGTGAGACCACGCAGGGCGGAAACCAAACTGGGGGCCTTCCATGTGGGAAGTACGCCCAGTTCAGCACATGGGTTTGCATGGGCCACAGCCAGGATACATTCCCAGAACCTCACGATGCAAGGCAAGCAAGTGCTCAACCTGTTGAGCTATCCTGGCACCTCTCAAATGTCCTGTTTTAAATGGGACAGAAAACAACAGTACTGTCCCATTAAAAACGGTATGTGTGGTCAGCCTAATCTCACTGGGCTAAATTCAAGGTGTCAGTAGGCTGACCACACATACCATTTGAAACAAGGCAGTACTGTTGTTTTCCATCCCATTTAAAAATGGTATGTCTGGTCAGCCTAGGAATGGGAAAAGCAATAGCGCTGAAGTCCAATAATTCTGCCACTTACTAGTTACTTTGGGTAGAAGCTGCTTTGTTTCTTTGAGCCTTACTTTCCTCACAATAATTAAGAAGAAAATCCAAAATCAATTTTTAGGTATTCTACATTTTATTGTCTGTCTCAGGAATTTTGTTTTTTAGGAATTATTCTGTAGATAAAATTTTTAGTTCCAACATCATAGCATACTAATGTTGAAAAGATTAGTGATATGTGTCTAACAAAAATAAGGTCAGCACAGACAAAATATTGTTTCAGATGTTTTTAATTCTCTTCTCTTTAAAATTTTCAAAATGAAAAGCAAACCAGTATTAAAGTGAATAAATCCCTTACAAAAACTAAACTGGCGTACGTAAACTTGTACCAACTTGTAAAAAAAATAGTACCTCCTACCTCCACCTGCCCCCAAATTCAACTGACCAACAGAATATTGAAATTTTTCCATTATTTAATATTTCATTAAGAAATAAAATAACAGAATGCTGGGATAGCTCAGTGGCTGAGTGTTTCTCTCACAATTGCGAGGCCCAGGGTTCGACTCCCAACCCTGGCCCATGCAAACCCATATATGCTGAAGTGCAACACAACTGGTAAATGCCAAGATGACCCCGTGGCAAAGGTTCTCACTTCCCAAGCAGGAGGCCTCCGGTTCGATTCCCACCCCGTGCAGCCCCACATCCACCTGTGTGGAATAAAACCATGTTACAACTAATGATGTACCACAATGGAGACTGCTCTTGGCTTTCCCTACTTCTCTCTCTCTCTCTCTCTCTCTCTTTCTATCTCACCATCTCTCAAACAATAAAATAAATCTAAAAAAGAAAATAACTGAGTCTCTAGCTACTCCCCTTTCTTGCCTTATTATTTCAGACATTTCAAACTAGTGCCTAAAGAATTAATCATCATGACTGAAGTGTGTTAATATTACTTTACTGGCAATTGTAATCCCAATTGAATCAAGACTACATTGAGAGTACCAATGTTTTCCAATGAGTTATGCTTAAATTGTGCTTTTTAGCATGTGTTAGACCATCAACTAACTTTACATGTTTACTTATATAGACTTTTAAATCACCCTATGTATGTTAAAAACCTTTCCCAAGGGATTTTACAAGAACCATGACTTTCCAGGTGCCATACCTGTTGTGCAAGGCCTTCTCGGCTTTCAGTAGAGCTGAGAAGGATTCGGCGGTTTGCCAGTGCTTCTTCATAAGGCACAGACTCCGAGAGGGGCTATGGAATAAGTATCATAAGAATTAAAGAAAACTATTTTATCATCCCCCCGATCCTACATACACAAATAAGAATGCTACAGAGGGGTTGATAATAAATTCACATGTATGCCAACACAGACCAGTTCCTTTAATACATGTGAAAAGAAACTTCTTTTTTTAAAGAAAGAAAAATAAAAATGGGGAACTTGTTACAAGCTACATTAACTGAAAACATATTGACTAGGACCAAAGTAGAAAGATAAAGGAATGGGACAGAAAATCTAGAAATAGACAAAAGCATATACAAAAATAAATCATGTGACAAATGTTGCATTTTTAAGTCAATGGAGAAAGGGTAGGCTGGATAAACGGTGCAAGGCCAACCAGCTACTAATTTAGAAAAGTATGTATTTAAAGCCTTATTTTTGTACCTCATATCACAATAAACAAATTCAGGACAAATTGGAGATCTCAATTAAGAATTCCAGCAAAGATACTGGAAGAAAATAATAGGTGACCATATGACCATCTCTATAATCATGGAGAATGTCCTAACTTTCCAAAATTCTCCTGATTGAGAATTACCACCATAAAGAAAGACTGGTTTAATGATATAAAAATTAAAACTTCTATTTTGAAAACTTACTATAGCAAACTGAGGGAAAAAATATTTCTAATATAAATAAAAAATTTAAATCCTTACTATAGAGAGCTTTCAACAGTAATTTAGTAGCATTTATTTAAAAACAGGTTAATGTCTTAAGCAGTGAGTTGACAGAATAAATATTAATGATAACCTTATGAGAGGGTGTTCCATTTCAATAATAAGCAAAGAAATATAAATTAAAATAACAATAAAAAAGCCTCTTCTGAGATTGACAAACACTAAATTTATGGGTTAAATTTATACTTCTATTAATGGTAAACTATAAGTAGTAACCTTCATGAAGTATGGTCTGGAAGAATGTGTCAAAATTTGAAACATTCACAGACTTTGAACAATTTCATTTTTAGGAATTAATCTTAAAGATATAATTAAAATAATTAGACAAATAGAGGGAGGGAGGTAGCCTTATACATGGCTGCAAGTGTAAAACATATAACCACTCTTAAGAGCAACTTGGTAATAAATATTAAATCTTAAAATGTGCCAACCACATGATTCAGAACATTCCACTTCTTCGTATTACATACATGTGGCCAAGGAGGCATTTGCAAAGCTATCCACTGCAGTATTATTGTAACCAAAAAATTAGAATCAACCTAAATGACCACCAGTAAGAGAATACCTAAATGAACCACAGAACATTCATATTATAAAATTATATGCTGCATTTAAAAGGAATACAATAGCCACCATATGTAATGATATAGACATATTTCTAAAATATATCTTAAATGAAAAAAGCAAGTTGCACAATAAAACATATATTTAAGTAAAAAAAGAGAGAGAGAGAGAGAGAGAAACTAAACAAAATTCTATATATTATTTATTGTCTATAGGTTTTTGTAGATGCATATAAATACTCCAAGAGTCCGGAAAGTCACACACCAAACTGATAACTACAGTTACCTCTGGAACGGAAGTAGAATTAGAGATTGTAATTTATCTATAATGTTCTAATGCAGGCATGTCCAACCTCCAGCCCAGCACAAATGAACTTTTTTTTTAGCTCATCAGCTATTATTATTGTTAGTGTATTTTATGTGCAACCAAAGACAATTCATCTTCCAGTGTGGTCCAGGCAAGCCAAAAGGTTGGACACTGCTGTTCTAATGTAACATAAGAATGTATTTATGCATTATGTGTAGCTAAATGTTAAAAATAAATGAGAAAAAGATAAAAACTAATGCACAAAGTTGTATGTGCAAGAATACCCACTGTGGTATTGCACATCCAGTGAAAAATAGAAAACCTAAAAATCCACTAAATAGATTAAATTATTACAAATTGACAAAATGAAATACTATAGATCAGAGGTATCTAATCATTTGGCTTCCCTAGACCACACTGGAAGAAGAATTGTCTTGGGTCACACATAAAATACACTAAAACTAAAGATAGCTGATGAGCTAAAAAAAAAATTGCAGAAAAATCTCATGTTTTAAGAAAGTTTAGGAATTTATGTTGGGCTGCATCCAAAGACGTACTGGGCTACATGCGGGCTGCGGGTTGAACAAATGCTATAGATGAAATACTAAGGCATTAAAAGATAGCAATTTATATTTACAGATATACATTTATTGATATATAAAAATATCCACACTGCATTAAGCAGAAAAAAAAACAGATTCTAAAACAGTATATGTATCCAGATACCCTTTTATAGCATGTGTGTCTGTGTGTATGCATGCATATACTTACACATGCATGAAATATTTTTTTGAATATAGATATACTCTAACAAAGTTAAGAGCAGCTAGCTTTGGGCGATGGGATTTGGGGTGACCATGATTGTCTTCTTCACGTACTACTACATCTTCTGATTTCTTTTTGCAATGATTGTGTGTTCTTACTATTGTTCACATAAAAACTACAAATGAATTTCAATTATTTTTCTGTCTCTACAATTTTAAGATTTTCTGAATTTTGACACTTATTGGCTGCCTGGCTACTTCACCTTAAACCCTCTACCAAGCACTGAGGACATGAATCCAACATGGCCTATATATCTGTCATACGCACATATTAGGTAAGGTTTGGGTCTCTATCACCCCCAAAGACCCCCAACACCCACTAACCACTTATGCCTCAAAATTGTGTAAAACCTATGTAATATGAACTGTGGAAAGACTCTTGCCATTCTCTTAAATTATTTCCGACTTTTCCTCTGATTTAAATGTTAACAACAGCTCACAAACCTTTCTCAAAGCCTTCATATAGGCAGCAGCTTTTTTCTTGTACTGTAGCATGCATTCGGCTGAAAGAGGACTAATGAATCCACTTGCTGCC
This sequence comes from Craseonycteris thonglongyai, assembly GCA_004027555.1. Classification (NCBI taxonomy): domain Eukaryota; kingdom Metazoa; phylum Chordata; class Mammalia; order Chiroptera; family Craseonycteridae; genus Craseonycteris; species Craseonycteris thonglongyai. Next base: position 61,309 of record PVKE010000678.1, on the reverse strand, counting down.
TTAGGCCCATAGCTCAGTGAAGCAATGAAGTAGTCCACATTGTTGCTGAAGAAAGATGCAATCTAAATAAAGTGTGACAAGAAGATTTTGTTTTCCAATAATATATCTAAAATATATATCTAATAGCTTTTGAAGCAAACTTAAAGATACTGGAATGAAAATTAAAATTCAGCACCTGCCCCAAAGCCCACACTGATTTATTTGTGAATGCCTAGGCAATGATTTATAGTACAATGACAATACCAGTATAAATATTGAGATCAGACTTCAGACAGGTCTTAATCTAGACAATTTTTATTTTTCCTGAAAACCAAAATTGATTCTGATTGATTCTGAATAGCCCTAGATAATGATCATGAGATGCTGACCTCATTAATTCTGCCACTGCTCTCCAAATATACATATTTGGGTTTATGAATTCCATTTGTATTTTAATTTTGAATGTTTCATATTCCAGCATAAGACATAAACAGGCATCTTGAACATGTAATCTCTACTTAAATTTAATTCTATAAAACTCAATTTACATTACAAATATAAAAGATTGAAAATTAAGTAAGCCCTTGTCATTTCCAATTTAATATTTATTAAATCTATATAAGCAGCCACAAAGATCCATGACTATAATTTTGCTGAACCATAATTTTGAATATACAGTGTTATCTGAAATGGTGGTATAAATAAAAATGTCTATGAAAGATCTTAGCCAGAAAAGTAAAGTCTTAGATACCTTAAAGAGTACTCCATGTTGATAAATAAGAAAATGTGACTTATAAAGCATAGTATTCCACCTTGGCAAAAATTGTTCAAAAAGTAAGACAACTCATTATTAGTGGGAGGAAAGGTTGTATTTTTCATTAATATTTTACTTTGTCAAATGAAATGCTATGTTAGGTAGTGTTCAAGAGAATGAGGGGAATGCCAGGATGGCTCAGCGGGTTAAGCGCTCACTCTGCAGCCCTGGGGAGCACGAATCGAATTCCGGCCTCGGCCCGTGCCGACCCACATGCTGAACTGAGGAGTGCCCCCAGTTCAGTTCTCACTGGAGTGAGACCCTGGCCCAGTTCCTACCTGGTGCAGCCTTGCACCCACCTGTGGAGTGAAACTATGTGGAAAAACCAATGATGTGCAACTATGGAGACTGTTCTGGGCCCTCCCCTTCTCTCTGTCTCTGTCTCTCTCTCTCTCACTGTCAAAAACAATAAAAATAAATCTTTAAAAATAAAAAAGAGAATGAGGACTCTAAAAATCTTGAGCTACCGTATATATTCCTTGCGAATGACATGGACATCATATACCCATTGTTTGCATATACCGGTAGGTCATGGTAGTATATGGTGAGATTTATTTTCTTTCCTCTTTCTAATATGTCTATATTTTCCAACTAATCTTTAATATGAGTATGTTACAGTTTCCTACTGGGCTTTTTTACAATTACAAACAATACAATTTATCTTAATCAAATCACAGCTAAGTATTAAGCTATCACAAACTAACATTAGTACAGATACTTATTTTAGTTAAAAATCATTTATAAAAAACTCAAACTAAAGATCAAATACCTCTCCCTATAACAACATTTTAAGGCTTCAGGCAAAGCAAACCTAAAATACGCTATGAGTATGCAGGTATTTAATATTCTAGAGTTTTCATAAAAGGTAGCAAATGCAAAGACTCCTATAAAATACCAACATTCTCTTTTTCTGAAATTTTTCATAACTGAATCTAAGTTAGAATTATCCTCAGAAAGCTTCCAGCATGCCTATAGAAAGTGAAGGCAGAAGGGAAGGTCTTCTGGCTAAGGAACACTGCAGGCACAGATCTGTGAGCTGACAGAACCTAAAGGTAACACCTTTTAATTATAGCCTCAAACTATAGCAGACTGTCACAAACACCAGTCTGAATTTGGGAAAGATGACATAGTGAATATGTGACATAATCTATTAGTATGATCCACTGAAAAAAATTTGTTTCATTTATGGTCAACCTGTCAGAAAAATAATGGTATATAAACATAGAGATTAGCATTTGCTTGAGAAATTATGAGTCTGTTAAAATAAATGGGCTAAGATGGTCCTGATTATAGTCTTCTCAGTTTTATACACATGGGTAATTCTCACAGAACCTTAATCTCTAAAGGTGTTGATGACAGCCACATGAACATGCATTCCTAGAATGTGACTTCTAGATATCCAAGATAGAACAAATTTTAAAGAAATTGCACTTTGGTCATTTTATAATGATAGTTAAGTACTTAATGATCCAAATGACCATTATCTAATATTAAGAGTTCAATAAAAAGACACATGTTGAAGTCACTTTAAAAGTACTTGCTAAGAACCACAGAGGTAGCATGAACCCAAGTATTTCCAAAACACAAATAAAAAACTTAGAAGGGAAAAAAAACAATTAACAGAAGATTATTATTTTTTTCTTTTTATGTATTGGAATTGCTAAATAGTCAGACCTTTGGTGTACACAAAGATCAATATTGAAACCAACTAGAATCTTCAAATCATCAAATATCTGTCATTAAAACATAAAGAGTGCGTGATCTACTTATTCATCACAAATGTTCAATAATAACTACCATACTGTTTTAAATACTGAGTAGGGAGGAGAAAAGGGAGACTTTATTTTACAAAAACACCTGTTATTCCAAAAAGTTTTCAGATCAACTTTCCTATGACATTCAAGAAAAATAAAAAAGGAGCATGTATTTCAGAACTGAATTTCATGTTAATATAAACCAGAGAAAAATTACCTTTCCTGCTCCATTTGTTAATGCCACTACTGATGACAGGATACAGTCATTTGTTGTTATGAGCTTCTGTGTTGCTGTTGGAAGTTCATGCTCTACTGAAGCTTTTTGACTATAATGTTTGGAAATATCTATAAAAGCAATCAAATGAAAATTCATTACTATCGATACATTAGTGACATATAGATAACTAGCCAATTAACTTCTCATACCTACTCCTAATACAAATTTATAAAGTAAATTTGACCAAAAAAAAATGGTCCTAAATATCAAGATTGAGCTGAATATCAATTAGGTCACAAATCCCCATGGAAAGAATAGAAAGAAGTGAGGGTCTCTTAACACTAGCCTGGTGTCTCTATTACAGCCACTAGCTTAAGGTTCTAATTCTCCCACATTTGAATATTGTTTTAGAGTTGGGTCAATGACTCTAACCAGTATTTACCAGCTAAAAATCCTGATTTGATAGTCCACCAGGCACAAATGAGAATTTATCTTGTACTTTTATCAATCAGCAAACCATGAGGCTGGAACAGAACAGCCAACATATAGGCATGACGTCCCACAATCCTCACTGGACCTTGTTTAGTTTGCTAGTACACAACGAGAAATATTTGCACAGTCAGGTAAAGATTGGGTACGCCAGTGTCTGGCTTCAAGTATTACTGCCTCTAGTCCAAGAACATTACAACCAAGGCCTGTGGTTAGAAAAGCATAGAAGAGAGGCTTAGATATAAATGTGAGAGAAACTGCAGGAGGTGAAACTAGCCCATCAGCTAAGCTTGGGATTTTCAGGGTCTCTCGCAGATAGAATGATTTTGTCCTGAAAATAGGGAAAATGGGAGAAATATTAAGACAACAATGATTTAACAAGGAAGGGTAATTATATTATTAAATAATAAAGTATTTATATTACAGACAGACTCATTTAAAATTTTCTTAGGATACATCTATTATAACAGCTTTATCATTACCAAAAAAAACCACAAGTAAATCATACAATATGAAAATTAACTTTTATAGCAGCTGTGTATACAGAGACTTTTATTTATTCAAATCAAGAAATTTAGTTGACTTTAGACTATAGATAATCAAGAGGAAATAATACTATTTAGAAAGAAATGGCATTTGAGATTTAACCTAGTGAGGTCATATTTTTTTAACACAAAACTACTGTTTTATACATAAGATTATTTTTACTAAAATTTTAAATCTAGGGAACTGGTTTATTCATATTTTATTTACATATGTAAATAAACAAATTTAATGTAGCTTTAGATTTATAGAAAAGTTAGAGAGTTTCTGTATACCCTTTAGTCAGTTTTCCTTATTATTAACATCTTACATTACTATGGTATAGTCACCACAGCAAAGGAACCAACTAATGGGTACATTATTACGTTTAATACATTCTTTTAAATAAATGACTATCCTCTATTTAACCATAAGATATTCAAGTAAATAAAAATTCTACTGGAATGCTGAACATTTTTTGTATATTGAATTTGCTAACCCCTAATGCAGACATTTTTTCTCTATACATCAAAGTAAGTTTTATTCAATATTTCACGGGAAGTGTACAATGCTATTCTACAACTCAGTTGGTAGGCAATCTTGGTTGACTGGTAGGTGATTGAGATACTTATGAAAGACCACAATACTAAGAACACTTACATGGCTTCTACTGGATAGTTTGACAATAATAACGCTCCCAATTTAATTGTTAACTCTTTACTGAGTCCAAATATTTTAATTATTCCTTGAGATTAAATTTAACTCCAAAACGAACAAAGAAATTGTGTGACCAAGACCAGAGATTTACTTTTCTTTTGTCTCTTATGAGTCTACCTGCTTTAGATATGAGACTAAAGACAGATCAACAAGTCTCACTGAGAATACCCTTTGTTAAAAGATTAACTCACTCCTATTTTAAATCTATGTAGAGTACACATTTTTATAAATCTCTAGCTCTCTTTTTATATTGAGACCAACCTACAAGCTAACTAGCTTGCCTGCCAGCCTGCCTGCCTGCCTGCCTACCTGCCTGCCTGCCTTCCAAGTTAGTTCAAGCAATTACCCTCAGTAAGCAGGAAGAGAAAAGGTTTAAAACATGAGTTCTCTTAAACACAAAGCTTCTTCCATTAATGCCAGATAATGCTTGCTCTGAATTATCATGAGAGACACATGAAAACAAGGTAAAGAAATTTGAAGTGTAAACCTAGCTAACAGGACCCCATAGTCTTGCCAACCACCCTTCATGTTTCCCAATATTCTCTCTTTATGTTATGTTCATTTTCAAGGATAGAGACAAGTGGAGGCAACAAAGGGGTCTTAGGGGGCCTCATCCTCCCATAATCTCCATCAGCTCATGCCAAATAATAACAATAACAGTCCTTGATTTGGACCACTTGACATGTTTGCAATCTTATGTAATATATGAATAAAAGCATCCTTACAAATCTTGTATATTATAGAATGATTAAAACAAGAAATAAAATCAGAATTTTTCAATGTAAATGAAGTTTTAAGACCCTTCTCATTGGATAGCTACCCTCTACCCACTGCTCTAGCCCCTCCATTGCAGGAATGATGGCAGAAACCACTAGCAGGAACAAGTTATAATATCACCGAAGGAAAATTTAAATAATAAACAAGCAAACAAAACAAAAGACCTGGAGCCATAGAGTTCCTGTGGTTTCAATGGCCTACTTCTACATTAAATAGAATTCTGGAGTAGAGGACTATAGTTAAGTCTGAGCTCCCCAAACCAAAAGTTCCATAGGAAAAAGGCATTGGTCCCTTAGGTTTTCTACAGACCAGACTAGGTTCTGCAGGATTGGGACTGACTATTGTCACTTGCCACTAAGACTGTCTATTTAAGTTGTGATTCCTGCAACCAGGGCTAGCTCCAGAGACACAGTGGCTTTTTAAACTTCCTTGTAATTGAAGTCAGGTCATAGGAAGGACCATTCTCCAGACTGAATGGTAAGGTAGTGCTGGGAAATACTGCTCAGACTAAGAATGATTCACAGTGCCAATCTATAGAAAGGCCGCAGTCATACCCACCTCATATATACCACCCAACACAGTTTTAAGTTTGTAACAATTATTTTCTATGGACCTAGTAATTGGTCGCTAATTGTTAACTAAATACCACATGAATAAATAATCTAGGCACCTGGGCTATTTGTAATAGTCCTTAATAATGGGCTCTGGACTCTCCTCCTTCCTTTATCCCAACAGTCTTCAAAATGAAAAGAAATAAGAAAACCTGGAAGCCATGCAAAGCTATAGATTTAAAATTTTCAGGATTCAGAATCACATGTTCAGTAGCATCTGAAATGCCCTTCAGCAGACCATAGTATCAGAAGCACACATGCAACTGAAAATTGTCCAAAGCTGAAAAACAGACCTTCATTTCTTAAGGCTCTACTGAACAAAACCAGACTTAAAACAGTCACTTTACACATAAAATTGCACAGGTTGGTAGAAAGTTAGTGCATTCTTTCTGAGAACCTTAAACCTTGGTTTCCTAAATTCCTTCATGCTTGGCTTCTAACAACGGCAATGTATTTTGCTAAATGCCTCTGGATAGTATGTCTGGTTTGATAAAATTCATACACCTGCCTTAAGTCAGTGTAATGTATTTTTGGCTAAAGTACTATGCATAAGGGTTTCTCTTCAGCACTTTGTTTACCTTCAGAAACGAAGCAGATGGGAAAAGCAGAAGGCAGTGAGCTGTGCACTTCAACGTAAGCCAAATGCTACTAAGCCTTTATCTGGGGTCTATTAGCCCTGGCAGTACTTGTTTAAATCTCATTTAGGCACATCTGACAAAGTGGGATGAAGGTTTTAAGCTTATTTATGGTTCTTTTTCAAGCCTCACCTTTCATGACATCATGCAACCCATTCAGAGCAGCACCCACATTTGTTAGGATGGAACTGTAGTTTGTCCGATGGAGTCCATCTGGTTGCGTACCTAGGAAACCAAAATCACAAACCTAAATGTTTTCCCAGAAGATTCTGCCTGAAAAATTGACAGTCCACCATTTATCTCCTTCTACTTTTGGGAAGAAAGAGAACAATGACTGCTTGTGATACCGTATTTTCCGGCGTATAAGACGACCGGGCGTATAAGACGACCCCCTAATTTTACAGTTAAAACATAGGTTTAGGCCTATATTCGCTGTATAAGACTACCCCCCACTTCCGAGGCTGTAGTCTTATGCAGCAAATATAGGCCTAAACCTATGTTTTAACTGTAAAATTAGGGGGTCGTCTTATACGCCCGGTCGTCTTATACGCTGGAAAATACGGTATGTTGAAAATAACAGCTCTTAAAATCATTGTGCACACATTCAGATTTAACGTGATAAATATAGACACAGTTAACTGACCTGCAGACCCCAGGTCCACAAGTATTTTTAATGGTTAAGAACCAAAATTAAATTGCTAAGCAGAATTACATTTTTCATGATTCTTTTGTAAGTGAGTCTTTGTAAATTTTCACCTTGTTACTATATAATGCATTTCTCATTTTATTCTTTCCTTACACATTATTTTTTTTATAAATATCACTAAAAACACTATTATTCAGTATATGTGCTGCCAAAGAAAGCACAGAAACATCACAGACTTCCACTTCTGGTATAACAGAATGAGCAAGCAGCTCCACAGATCCACTCTTTAGGACAACTAGTGAGAATTATATAGACAACAACAATAATAAAACAAACAAACATATAACTTTGTAAGACCTGGAAATGGTCCTAAGAACAGACCAAATAAGGAACCACTTCAGAAAAATCTATAACAATTTGGTAAGAACAGAGAATGCTTATGGTATATGAACCAAGATCCACCTGCCTCCCTCCCCCCCACCAGCTCATAAGCTAGAAACCCCACTCCAGACTGGTACAACCAAGACCACAGGACTTCTTCTCCCTTACTTCGCAGCTGGAGGGCTACATTTCTCATCTTGCCTCCAGGTATCTGTGTTTCAGGTTAAGTTCTGAGAAAGCACGACTGAAAGGAAAGGGTTCCCTTCTTCTACCTGGCCCCAACTCATGGCATGGCAACTCTACCTGGGCACAGTGCTGAGAATTTCGGGCCCTGATCATCCATGCCCCAGCTTATCAACAGGAGTCTCACATTGAAAGAGACAAGTCAAGGACACCTGGGTTTGTTGCCCTACCCCTCCACAGAGTGCTCAGCTACTAATTCAGGGGTGCCACTGTGAGAGAAATAAATCAGTCCCCCACACCCAGCACCAGAACCATGGCTCAGATATTTAGCCCAAGTGGGAAGCAGGTCTTCAAACAGAAAGCTGTGAATCTCGTTCCAAAGGAACTGACAATTCAGAATTCAGAATAGACTGCGAAGTTCAAGCCTAAGGGTGCTCTAAAAATGATGAAGCTTGTGCTGAAAGCAATTAAGAGGAAATAGGTAGATTCATGAAAGATATAAGCTAAGCTATAACTGGTTGGTTTACCAGAGAAAAGCAGAAAAAGAAACAGCTAAGAACCTTCTTGGGGGTAAGCTGGGATGGCTCAGTGGGTTAGGCGCTCACTTTGCAGCCCAGGGGACCGAGGATCAAATCCCGGCCCCAGGCCCGTGCGGAACCATATGCTGAACTGGGGGTTCTCCCAGTTCAGTTCTCTCTCTGTCTCTGTATCTCTCTCTCTCTATCAAAAACAAACAAACAAACAAACAAAAAACAAAACAACAAATATTTAAAAGGGGAAGCCGGGATGGCTCAGTGGGTTAAGCACTCACTTTGCAGCGCCAGGGACCGGGGATCGAGTCCCAGTCCGGCCCATGCGGAACCATGTGCTGAACTGGGAGCTCCCCCAGTTCAGTTTTCTCTCTGTCTCTGTCTCTGTATCTCTCTCTCTCTCTCTCTCTCTCTCTCTGTCAAAAATAAATAATAAGTAAAAATATATATTAAAAAAAAAAAAAGAAGAAGAACCTTCTGGGGTCAGAATAAATCTCAAACACTGATCTCAAAAACTATACCTACTAGGTATATACTAGGTCTATAACTAACAATACCTATAAAGGAGCCTAAATTTAATTGCATCAGTCTGTGGAGCAAGTTTTGCCCTCAGGGCATTGTTGAAAACAAAAGAGCCATCAAACAATGAAAGAGAGCCCTGTCAAAACCACTGTCATTCCAGGGTGATTGTGTGCATGCTTAAGTCTGAGCTCACTGAGAAGCAACATCAGGGTGTAAAATTTATACTGTGAAAATTACAAAATAACGTTTAAAAAACTAAAGACCTACATAGATGGAAAAACATACTATATTCATGAATCAAAAAACTTAACATTGTTAAGACAGCAATGCTCCCCATATTAGTTTCCCAGGGCTGCTATAACCAAGTACCATAAATGAAGTGACTTAAAACAACAGAAATTTATTCTCACAGTTCTAAGAGGTCAAAGTCTGAAATCAAGGTGTTGAGAGTGCTCTAGAATCCTTCCTTGTCTCTTCCAGCTTCTGTTGGCCCCACATGTTCCTTGGCTTGTGGTAGCTCTAATCCTTGCTTCTGTCTTCCTACTGCTTTCTTCCTTGTGTCTCTGTCTTCAAATCTCTCCTTATAAGGACACCAGCCTTTGGACTGTAGGGCTCTCCCTAAACCAGTAAGACCTCATCTTAATTTGATTACATCTGCAGAGATCCTATTTCCAAATAAGGTCACACACACAAGTACTAGGGATTAGAACTTCATATATCATTTTGGGAGACACACTGCAAACCTCAAAACTCCCCCAAGTGATCTACAGATCCAGTGCAATTCCCATCAGAATCCCAGCTGACTTCTTTGTAGAAACTGACAAACTGACTCTAAATTCATATGGAATTGCAAGAGACCCACAACTGCCAAAACAATCTTGAAAAAGAACAAAGTAGGACTTCTCTCACTCCCTGATCTGAAAACGTACTACAAAGCAACAGTCATCAGTCATCAAGATAGTGTGGTACTGGCACAAGATTTACATATAGGTCAATGAAATAGACCTGAAATAAATCCATATATCTATGATCAACTGACTCTTATCAAGGGTGCCAAGACTATTCAATAGGAAAAGGGTAGTCTTTTCAATGAATTGTGCTAAGACAAATGCATAGCCACATGCAAAAGAAAAGCTGGACCCTCCCCTCACAACATATACAAAAATTAACCCTTTTAGTGCTGATATATCGGCTCATACACAGACCATTAAATGACCCTTCGCATTTCTCGAAAGCACCGCATTTCCCGAAAGCACCGCTGGCAGAAGGTAACACTAAGAGGGTTAACTCTAAATGGATAAAAGACCTAAATATAAGGACTAAAACTATTAAACTCTTTGAAGAAAACATAGGAGTTAAGTCTTAATAACCTCAGATTTTACATCAAAAGCATAAGCAACAAAAGATAAATAAATTGGATTTCATTATAATTAAGCTTTTGCGATTCAAAGGACACCATTAAGAAAATGAAAAAATAAGGGAAGCCAGGATGGCTCAGTGGGTTAAGTGCTCACTTTGCAGCCCCAGGAACCAAGGATCAAATCCTGGCCTCGGCCCCAGCAGACGCATGTGCTGAACTGGGGTGAGCTTCCCATGTGGGAGGCCCCCAGTTCGGTTCTTGCCCCCAGTTCGGCCCCTAGCCCAGGGAACCAAGGGGACGTGCTTCCCATGCAGGAGGCCTCCAGTCTGGTTCATACACTGCATAGCCCCTGCCCACCTATGTGGAATGCTGATGATGTCAAAGGCTGATGATGTGCAACTGTGAAGACTGCTCTGTCCCCCCCGGCACACACTTTCTCTCTCTCTCTCTCTCTCTGTCAAAAACAATAAAATAAATCCTTTTTAAAAAAAGAAGTAAAACTCCTCCAAAAATATTAAAAAAAAGAGAAAAGAAAAAAATAATCCACAAAATGGAAGAAAATATTGCAAATCATATATCTAATAAGGGATTTGTATCTAGAAAATATAAAAAACTCTTATAACTCAATAATAAAAAGACAAATAACCCAAATGAAAAAAATGGAGGAAAGATTTGAATATACATGTCTCCAAAGAATAAATACAAGTGGTAAATAAGGGCATGAAAAGATACTTAACATCATTAAATATCAGAAAAATGCAAAAAAAGGACATAATGAGTTACCACTTCAAAAAAATCAGGTAACATTAGATGGCTAAAATTAAAAAGTCAGATAATAACAAGTGTTGGTAAGGATGTGGAGAAATCATAACACTGCTGGTGGGAATGTAAATGGTACAGCCACCTTCGAAAACAGTCTGGCAGTTCATCCAACAGTTAAACACAGAGTTACCCTATGACTCAGCAATTCCACTCCTAGCTATATACCCAAAAGAAGTGAAAAAAATATGTCCACTAAAAAAATTGCTCACAGGGAAAGCTGGGATGGCTCAGCGGGTTAAGTGCTCGCTTTGAAGCCCCAGGGACCAAGGATCAAATCCCGGCCCCGGCCCCGGCCCATGCGGATCCACGTGCTGAACTGGGGTGTGCCTCCAGTTCAGTTCTTGCCGGGGCCTATGTGGGAGGCTCCCGGCCCAGTTCCTGCCCTGCGCAGCCCCCGTGCCCACCTGTGGAGTGAAACTATATGGAAAACTAATGCTGTAAACTATGAAGACTGCTCTGGGCCCTTCCCCTTCTCTCTGTCTCTGTCTCTATTTCTCTCTGTCAAAAATCAATAAAATAATTCTTTAAAAAAAAACCAACTGCTGACAAATGTCTATAGCATCATTATTCGTAAGAGCCAAAAGGTGGAAACAATGCAAATACTATCCATCACCTGATGGGTAAATAAATGAAATGTGGTATAGACACACAATGAAATATTATTCTATAATAAAAAGGAAAAAAATACTGATATATGCTCTAACTTGGATGAATCCTGAAAACACTATGCCAAGTGAAAGAAAGCAGTCACAGAAGACCACCTATTACAATTCCATTTACGTAAAATATTTGGAATAGGCAAATCTGCAGACAGAAAGTAGATTAGCTGTTGTTTAGTGCTGAAGAGGAGCAAAAAAGGGAAATAAGAAAATGACAGCTAAAGTACACATGGTTTCTTCTTGAGGTGATGATAATATTGACTATAGTGATGGTGTACATCTCTGTGAATACCCTAAGAAACTGTATACTTTAAAAGGGTAAGTTGTATGGTATGTAAATTATATAAAATTACAGCTGTTACAAAAAACAAACAATCATAGTACCAGGAAAACCACAGCATTTTTAGAAACATCACTTAAACTTGTCCGTTTAATTACCTGAAATACTCTTCAAATTAGAAACAAATGGCATTTTTACTACTAAGCCTCCTATGTACTCCTTGTTGGAAAGTTACCACAAATTCTTTTGCTTTGCCCATGTCCATTCAAAAAGAGGATGGAAAGAAAGGGAATTAATGTTTAATGCATGCTTTCAATGCCTGATAGAGAACATTGCTAATTTAACTTAATAATCACATTTACCTCTTTCTGTAAATGGAAAAACAGGTGCAGAAAATAAGATGATTTGCCCAAGTTCATATATGTGTAAGGGGCTAGAGGATCTGAATTTGAGTTTTTCTGACTCCGATCCTAGGTTCTTCTCATTTAACTGTGCTAACCATCTATCTCCCTTCTCTACCTTCTTATACTCCGAGTTCTTCAGGTTGAACCATGAAGGGACAAGCACACTTACTTGGCAAGGTGAGAAGGCTGAAGTAAGTCTGCAGCTTCTCAAATGCAGCTGTCATCCTTTTCATGTCCTGCGACAGCTCTAGATTCCTGGCTCTTAATGCAGTTGTACAAAGAGAAGATTCACATTCTTCTTCTAAACTAGGAATGAGCAGATATTTTTAAAGTGGGCATCTGAATGATTTTTAGTTAGCTATAAGAAACCATCTAAATTCTTAAAAAACTATATACCCAAATAAAAGTTTTACAAAAAAAAGAAATCGATCTAATTTATAAGGTTCCATTTTTTTTATACCATGTTATATTGTCCTATATGCTGTAAATGTCAATGGAATAACAGGACTAAATGAAAAAAAGATAAAAGCATGGGTTCTTTATCTTTTCATCCTGAGAGCAGCACAAAAATGCTTCCCTTAAAAATATTTTCAGGAGAAAAATTTTTCATGGAGCAAATTCCTAGAGAATTAAATAGGAACTAGGAGAGAAAATCATTAGGAACCCTTTTTAGTACATTGTTACAAAAGACATAGATTGGAAAAAACTAGACTCAAAGATAAAAGTAAATGATTGAGATTCAAAAAATTCATCACATCATACTCAATTTTATATGGTGACTACAAAAAAAATTATAAGGGCAAAAATAGTATTTATAAAAAATGTGCAGGTTATCAAGTAAAATGCTTTGTACACACAACTAGAGAAGTTATTAGCACAGTAATCATAATCATATCGATTTCCTTAACCATGCTAATTCTCATCTTCTACTTTATTTATAGCAAACAGCTTCATTCAATACTAATAAGCCCATACACTACTAAGAAAATGTCATTCTTGTCAATTAAAGTGGTATTTAAACCAATGACCAAAAAAATTGCCTAGGGAAGCCAGGATGGCTCAGTGGGTTAAGTGCTCACTTTGCAGCCCCAGGGACCGAGGATTGAATCCCGGCTCCAGCCCATGTGGATCCATATGCTGAACTAGGGAGTGCCCCCAGTTCAGTTCTCACCAGGGTGAAGACCCTGGCCCAGTTCCTGCCCTGTGTAGCCCCACTCCCACCTGTGGAATGAAACTATGTGAAAAAACCAATGATGTGCAACTATGGAGACTGTTCTGGGCCCTCCCCCTTCTCTCTGTCTCTGTATCTTTTTCTCTGTCAAAAACAATAAAAATAAATCTTAAAAAAAATTGCCTAAAAATATGAACACCTGACAAGGTAGGGCTAGAAACATGTGGGACAGAACATTCCAGAATAGAAATCTTAGATCAAAAAAGGACTTAGTGTTTCTAAAAATTTTTAAATAAAAAAATAAATTAAGAGAAAATAAAAATACTTAACTGTTTCAAGTGGTAAATATTACTTTGTAATGTCTCTTAAACAGATTCTTCTTAAACATAAGCTAAATCAATAAAGTATATTCAATTTAATGTTATTTAAACTTCTGGAGTCAATTTCAAAAAACTTTATGCTGAACCATAGCATGCAAGAATCTGAAACTATAATTCACAATTATTAGTCATAATTACCTAATTCCTAAAATTCTGTCATATACAAAAATTATAGAATTCAGTTCATGAATATCTTGCTAGGTTAGAATTAGGAAGTAAGATGGCTATTAACATATATTAACTTTTAATAATAAAATTTTATATATATATATATATATATATTTTTTTTTTTTAAGATTTATTTTATTGATTTTTTGACAGAGAGAAACAGAGACAGAGAGAAGGGGGAGGGCCCAGAACAGTCTCCAGAGTTGACATTAGTTTTCCATATAGTTTCACTCCACAGGTGGGCACGGGGCTGCGCAGGACAGGAACTGGGCCAGGAGCCTCCCACATAGGTCCCGGCAAGAACTGAACTGGGGGCACAGCCCAGCTCAGCATGTGGGTCCGCATGGGCTGGGGCCGGGGCCGGGATTCAATCCTTGGTCCCCAGGGCTTCAAAGCAAGCGCTTAACCCCCTGAGCCATCCCAGCTTTCCCAAAGTTTTATATTTTTGAAAAGTTAAAACCTACTACTTCAATTCTATAAGTACTTAAATTATAATTAATTTTTTATTTTCAATATCTGTAACTCATTTATGTATTTTCTAAACCTTAATTTTGCAATATACTATAAAATATATGTTTATTTCTCTTATGTGCCAGTTGCATTAGTCTTTGATTTTTTTAATTTTTTTTTTTAAAGGCTAAGTCTTAGGATGAAAAGATTAGAAGAATTAGGAGTCCTGGTAGGGTTAGTCGAAAAGTACAAAACTTTCAAGCAGTATTATCAAATTTCCAGTTACATAAATCATTTTCTCTTGCTGAAATATTTAAAATACAGTATTTAAGGTTACTAAATGATATATCCTATTATCTTATTAGCTGAAGTAGATAAAATTTCTAGTTTATAATTTAAGTAAAAGACTAATAAAAATAAAAATACACCATTTCAAAGAAACCTAAGGATCACAGATACAAATGTAGAAGTTAACTACTGTAACCTCTACCTAGATGTTTACTTTACTGCCAAAAGATAATAAATAGCCAAAACTGAAGTATTTCTTTCAATAAATGTGTCGTTTACAACCACTGAAAATACTGGTTCATATAGCATTATGTATTTATAGTAGTAACCACAATACAGAACTAAAAACAAACTAGCTGATGGACAATTCAATTTTCTTAAATATAAGTTTATGCTGCTTTAGCCGTAGTTTTCCTTTTTCACTGAAGTCCAATTTATCTGTGGTACAGAAAGGTCAGGCAGATCACAAGAGACACATGTCAGTATTTTATTAACTCAAGCACAGGTTGGGTGACACCCCACAATTCCCCAAGCTCCTTGGCCTCAAGGGGCAAGTACCTTTTTAACTGATAAGGAAGAATCTTTCTAAGAAAACATATGTAAGAGGTTAAATGCTCTGAGAAAGTTTTCAATTTCACAGTTGTCTCCTGGAAAAGAAAAAACAATTTCAAGTTTAATAGTGTTATATGACAATGAGGAGCTACCGCTTTCAAAAGTAAAATAGAAGAAAATTACCAGGACTGTCACAGTATCCTCAGTAATACTTTCAAATAAATGAAGCATTCCTTCCTCAAGAGGGCGGACATAGGATGCATTTTCATGAAGGTATTGTGAGAACTACATAGGAGGGAAAGAACAGTGAGTTAAATTGCTGGAAAATAAGTACTAACACATTTGTAAAAGGACTCACTGAGTTATAAACCTAAATTCTTTTACAAAATTTTTTTGGGAAATTTGGCTTTTATTATATATAGAGATGCTCCCCTCTAATAGTCCCAGATACTATCCCCAAGTTCTCATCCAATTTCAAACCTAAGAACTAGATAGAAGGATGACACAGTTAACCAGGCAGGGAAGAAAATAGGGAGGGGATTATAACCCAGCAACAAAAGGCCTTCTTTCCTAAATACTTGCTTTTCCATAGAGGTTCCAGTTAAAAAAAATAAACAAATAAAAGATCTGAAAATCAAAACTGTATGGCAGGGGAAGCCGGGATGGTTCAGTGGGTTAAGTGCTCACTTTGCAGCGCCGGGGACCCAGGATCGAATCCCGGCCCCGGCCCGTGCGGAACCATGTGCTGAACTTTTCAGTTCTCTCTCTGTCTCTGTATCTCTGTATATCGCTCTCGCTCTCTCTCTCTCTCTCTCTCTCTCTCTCTCTCTCTCTCTCTGTCAAAAACAATTTAAATAAATAAATAAATAAATAAATAAAATTGATTAAAAAAACCAAAAAAATTGTATGGCAGACTTTTGTATTGTATACCTCATTTTTTAAACAAGTCTATTATCATCAAAAAGAAATG
Organism: Craseonycteris thonglongyai; assembly: GCA_004027555.1. Lineage (NCBI taxonomy): Eukaryota > Metazoa > Chordata > Mammalia > Chiroptera > Craseonycteridae > Craseonycteris > Craseonycteris thonglongyai. Next base: position 45,028 of record PVKE010000678.1, on the reverse strand, counting down.
AAACATTCATAACTGTCATTGATATTTTACTATTTACAAGGGACTAATTAAGTATAAAAATACAAATTCAGTAAAAGATCCTACAGATAGACAATTTAGAAGAAAAAAAGTAATTTTCACTTATGAAACATCTCAATTATCTAAGTATATAGTATTACGGCTCAAATTTTGATTTCTCAGTATAGAAATGTAAGGTCTCATTTTGCAGAAATGTGATTCAATTGGCTCTTCTGCAAACTATTCAAACATATGGCCCTAGGCAATTCACTTAAATCTCTCTAGGCTTTGATCTTTACAGCTGTAAAATTAGATGAACTCTAAGATTACAGGTGTAAATGTTTATTTTAAAATTCTATGAACAAGTCTAAATAATGGTCATCCTATAACAAATGGCTTCTAAATCTCCTGCAATATCATAGACATAGAAAAATCACATAGGGCTTTTCACAGGCCTCAAAGCACCGAACGTAAAATAGTAATAAATGTATGAATTTTTCAAAGTAATGGTGTTTTGATAAGATTAACATATTCGATTCTCATCATGTGGACATAATATGGGAACAAGCTAAAATAAAAATCCAAAATTGGACAAAGAACCAGTACTGAATAGAAAACATTTTGATATTATAGGAAATATAAAAAAATATAATAACATTAAAATGTTGCAGCACTGTTTTCCCTACCAGGTCTTCTGATAGCTTTTTCCCAGTGATACTAAAGAGCATTTCAAAGACCCAAATTTTAATTTTCATGAACTTCAATAGTTTATGGAGGCAGACAAAAACTGAATAAAACCAAGCACCTACTAAATTAGCTTCTAATGTGTGAGGCATAATGGTAAGGATGATGAGAGCTAACCTTTAAGTGCTGTTCTTAGTGCTTTATCTGTATTATCTCATTTAATCTTCATATATACATACCTGTGACATAGGTATTCTTATCTATTTTATCGATGAGAAACTGAAGCGCAGAGAGGTTTAAATAAGCTGCCCAAGGGGACTCAGAAAGTGGCAGAACTGGGCTGGGACCTCAAAAGTCTGACTCCAGAGACCAGGCCTATGCTACACTAACATAAACGGCACTTAGGGGATCTCTGGGCATAAACACTATTCAAACCTTGGAAATACTGTGTGATGCACCAAAACAAGCTGGGAAGAAGAATCAGGGAAGTAGGAAGAATGGCATGACTCATTTCAGACTGCCACATTATGAGGCACTTTAGAGCACAAGACTCCTCAATTTCTTCCCTGTGGGGCCACCTTAAGAAGGCCCCAATGATCTCTGCCTCCTGCTCTTCATGACTCTTTGTACTCTCCTGCATTGTCCAGGGTTGGTCTGTGTGACCAATACAATATGGCAAAAGCAACGGTATGTGACTACACGCATACTACCTATGCTTTCCTACACCATGATTTTGCTCATGTTGTTCCCTTTTCTGGGGGGAACAATACCTATCCCATTTCTCTCCTCATTTTTCAAAGTCCATTCAAATTTCCAAAGACTCTTTCCCAGACACAACTACTGACAGCCATCTCCCCTCCCTGATGACCTCATATCACTTACTGGCCATACCACTCACTCACACTGAGGTTCTTTTAGCAACTCCCCCAGTATTTAACTTTTTTTGTTTTTTATTGTTTTTGACAGATAGAGAGAGAGAGAGAGAGAGAGAGAGAGAGAGATACAGAGACAGAGAGAGAAATGAACTGGGGGAATTCCCCAGTTCAGCACATGGGTCCACACGACCCAGGGCCGGGATTCGATCCTCGGTCCCCGGCGCTGCAAAGTGGGCACCTAACCCACTGAGCCATCCCAGCTTCCCCAGTATTTAACTTCTGATGAAGCTCCATGTTTGCTATATTTTATTTTGAGGCTAAAAACTATGTACAACTTAATTTTTTTTCCATGTCCTCCACAGTACTTGGTTGGTGCACAGAAAACAGATAGCATGTCTCCCTACTTATTCAGGGCAGACAAATAATATCTTGAATTAAGTTTACCTTCTGATTCAATGGAGATATAGTGTCGATGGCAGAATCAACAGGAAAAATCTGAACCCTCTGTTCTGTATAGGTGTGAAAGTTCAGAAGGGCTGTCACAAGATCTTGAACTAAAGCCAGGGCCTGTCCAGCAATGTCCCGCATTTTTAGCTTTAAAGTGGAAAACATATGCATAGTTAAACTCAACTATCAAATTATTCTCAAGCTACTTTATTAAGCTTGACTTTGGAGAAAACATTTAAATTCAACTATAATTATTCCTTAAGTTTATTTGCTCCTACTTAGATTTTAATATTCCCATCTAAGCAAATTAGAAAGTAACCAGTTTTGGCAAATACACTTCCACCACCTAACCTGGACAGTTAAAGTGCAAGGTTCATCAGCCTTGAAGGAAACTATGGCTCACAAAATTAGTGTATCCCATAATTCAGTTCCAATGTTATCAGACAAGAGAGAGAGCAAAAATCTAATCTACTCATGAATTCAATAAACAGTAAGTTACACACTTTTAAAAACATGTATGAGAAAGTAAAGCAATAGTTAAACAAGTTAAACAAAATGGTTTGGTGCAATAAACAGAGGCCCAAACAACTAATCTTGTTTCTAAAAAGTTTAACCTGCATGTCACCAAAACAAAAAAAACAAAACATGCACTTTATCCTCACCTGATGTCTCCTATTATGGAGTGGAACATTCAGAGCGTTATAGTGACAATATTCTACAAAACAAAAATGGATATACATTAAATCACTCACTTTACATTTATAGAAAAACAATTTAATTGCAAAATACTGAATGACCGGCAGCAAAATCAGCTTTACATAAGGATTTAAAATAATCAAAGACACAATCACTATATAGGAGAAAAATGGAATTTACATATAAACAGTTGTCTCTTAGATAAAGCAATACTTCTAATACACATACATACACACTTACCTTTAGAATAAATGGAAAAAAAAAAGAAACCTTGTATTTTTGGGGGCCTATCAAGATTACTTAGAAAGGCTAGGGGAAGCTGGGATGGCTCAGCAAGTTGAGCGCTTACTTTGCAGCCCCAGAGACCGAGGATCAAATCCCGGCTCCGGCCAGGGGAGACCCATATGCTGAACTGGGGTGTGCCCCAGTTCACTTCTTGCTGGGGCCTATGCGGGAGGCTCCTCGCCCAGTTCCTGCCCTGCGCAGTCCCATGCCCACCTGTGGAGTGAAACTATATGGAAAACTAATGCTGTCTGCTGTGGAGACTGCTCTGAGCCCTCCCCATTCTCTCTCTCTCTCCCCATCTGTCTCTCTCTGTCAAAAAAAAAACACAATAAAAATAAATCTTAAAAAAATAAAAAAGCCTAATAATACGTTCATGTTATCTTCAGTTGTTCTCTCTTCTACAATATCCTATACACAGCTGCCACAATAATCATCTAAAATACCACTGTTTTCATATTATATTTGAAAATCAATCACTGTCTGCTACTGCTAATCCTAATGACTCAATCCTAAATTTTCTGGGTTGGTTTCTGTATCTTTCCCACATTACTCCTCACTACCCTAGAGTCTGTCATCAACCTCAGATAGCCTCCCAATACCTGGCCTCACACTTTTTTAACTTTCACATTTTAATGACCTTCATCTCTACTAATCTCTGCACACATCAGCCACTCAAACCTTTCCTCCTCTGCCGATATTGTCAGGCAGAATGACCCCAATGCCAAATCTGATTCAGAAAGTCCCTATGCCGTTCTCAGCCAATTATCTCTTATATCCCTTTTTCTATTAAATCAGCTTGCTTTCCCACCCACAACCATCATCTCTATTTTCCCATCACTGCTCTTTGAGTCTTGCTTGTTATCTTTCCCAACCTGGTAGATCACTGTCAACAATTCTCTTGCTAATATGAAACTAGATTAAGGTCCTCAATCATATATTCTACCTAACTTAAGGGAAGCTTCAACATTACTAGCAATCCATGATTTCATTGCTATGTCCCTATCTTACTTCCCATGGTTTCTATTCCAAACTTGTCCCATTTTAAATTCCTAATACCACTCTCTATGGAAAAGAAAAAAGAAAAAAATAAACAAAAAATAAAAGCTTTCCCTATGAAGTATGAAGGTCTGTTTCATATGAGAATATGGAAGCTGATAAAAAGAACAAAAATAAAGCAGCCTTCTGTTGAGCCAATGAATTTTTTTGTCAGATAGATAATTATTTTAATTAGTTGGCTACCACAGGCAGTTCAAAGTTGCAAATAATGAAAAGCTGTACATAATACTTACTTGTATCATTAAAAGGTACTTTTTCATTGATGACTGATAATGATTCCTCTAATCTACCTGACAAATCTTCATGAAGACTCTTTAATTGTAATTGACTGAAAGAAAAAAGTACAAAACCATATTATCACCAATAAGACAGTGGCTCCTCATTTGCTTAATACATCAACAACTAGTAGCAATATTTCAGAGAACTGTGCCTAACATCTGGGATACTCTTGGTGGTAGTTATTAAAAGATGAAGACAAGAAAAGTACTAAACTTTGGATCTAAAGTCCCTGGAACTCTGTTCAATAATGCTGAAGTTTAGAAGAATTTATCATAATCTCAGTATCTATACAATCTTAAGTTTATTTCCCCAAGTGCAAAGTAATCTTAGAATCATTTCAAAATCATAAATTTTCTCGTTATGACATAAATGCTTGTTCAAGTATTACGGTAAAATTCTTTTTGAAGTATTATATAATTTTTTTTTCCTTTAGTTCAAAATCTGGTAACTTTTCTGATTTTGATTCAATTAATTATGAGGTATACATTTAAACTATGCGTGTAATTCTACCAAAGCAACTAAATTGAAGAAACTCACTTGACTGGTTCTATTGAAACCTAAAATATTATATTACTTATTAAATAAACATTGAAGTATATATGCTTTTAACACCCATCAATAAGTAATACCTTAAGTTGTAGATATCTCCAAATTAGATCACATAGCCTCTATTTTATTAAAAATGGACCATTAAGAGGTTGGCACAGTGATTATTAATTTTCTTGCCTAAGACTAGCAGAAGGCTCTCTTTGCTGTAGTTTGAAACAGAAAGCATCTAATCCCTAGTGCAGGATTCCCAGAACACTGTCTGCCATGGTCCAAAACATCTGCAGGCTGAGGACTGGTGCCACTTTACCAAGGATGTGCAAGGCCCCAAAGGTAAAAGAACTGAAGAGAACCCTGGAGATTACCTACTTCCGTCTCATTTCAAATGTGAGAAAATTAAGACACAGGAGCTGCTAAACCAAAGCCCAGGTCCTCTGATTCTTACTTCAGGGGCCCTTGGAATTCATGTTTCCACATACCATTCTTCTGTTCGAAGCCGACATTCCTTGGCCTCCTTTTCGAGAGCCTGAGATTTTACCTAAATTTTAGAAGAAAAAGAAAAGCAGAGTGCTTAGGCTATAGATGAGAGCACACAAAGTAGACACTGCAAACAGCGATCTCACCTGAAATGACTGACTAACATTTTGTTCTATCAAGTACACAAGCAATTTACAAAAGCCTTAACTATTTCTTAACATGCTCTCACCAAAAGTGGGACTTACTTCTAGTTTGGCCTTGTCATTCTGCAGTTTCTCGATGGTTTCCATGTACTTCCGGGTCAGGCCGTCAACCACAGCTTGGTGCTGGGCAGTCTCCCTCTCCAGGGTGGCCAGCCGATTCCTCAGCTCTGCTTCCACATGCTTGTGCTGCTCATCGGCTTCAAAAAACTGAAAAGAAACGAACATTTTCTCTTCCCACAATATCCTAACATACAGAAATGAAGAGAAAAATAACAGCAGGAGTTCTTCATTGAACAGCTTCCATATGGTCCCACTTGTTCACTATGCAAAACTGACAAAGGCATGATGATTTCATTCAATTCTCAAGGTATGTCAGACACAGGCCTACTGTTAGCCCTTCTTCACAAATGAAGAAATCGGAGCTTAAAGGGGCTACCTACGTTGTCAAATGTCTCTCAGATCAAATGCAGTAAAAATTAGATAAGAACATAGGAAATCTATTCCAAAGGCTACACCTCCTCCCTCGTCTCCTGAATTTCTATTGCAAACAATTTCTGGCACACAAATAATTCAATTGACCAGGGTATAACTTTCTACCAGGCTAACATCCATAATTAAATAATTAAAATTCAAATAGATGTTATTCCTGAAACAGGTAAAACTCTTTTCCTTAATGAGAATACAAACCAAGAATCATGAATACTTAATACAAAATGCACTGAAATCAGAAGTTCATTTAACACTTTCAAAGACTGAGAATGAATCCATATTTATTTTCCACTGTTTCATTATATTCACCACTTCACAAAATATCAGGAGGTATAGTTCAATACAGTACAATCTGCTAAATGTTTAAGAGGCAAACTATAACTATTTAGCATGCGATAAATATCTGAGAGCCTGCCATGAGTGAGACCCTGTTCTGAGGCTGGGCATAAAAATCCAACATGGTCTGTACCCTAACAGACTTTAGAGATTAACACTTATTGATGAGCCCCTAAATGATCTATCCAATCATTTCCTATCTTTCTGTATTGTTATAAAGTTATTCTGCTGTCCTCTAAAGAAATGCATACTTCAAAGCACATGTCCATATTGAAATATGAAATGAATAAATAATAGTGACACATGTACCTAACAACCATAAGAGACATCAAAACACCCATACATACACAGAACACTCTATCCTGCATTGGTTTTTCCACATTCCAGATCATACAACCCATTTTTTAATTCATATGAAAAAATAGAAAGATCTTCTCACTTGTATATGCAACCGCTCATTCTCTTCTATCTTCTTTTGCAGATCTTCATCAAAAACGCTCTTCTGCTCTTGACTCAACTGAGAAGAGTCTCCACTTTTCTGATGGAAAGAATAAGTTATGTCCACATAACTTTCATCCTCTAGAGAAACAGCCTAAGGTACACCTTAGTAGGGTGTCTCTTCTACGTATTCACCATTCTCAAACAATCCTGCAAAAGGTATACAGTCCATCATTTAATTTTTCCTATGTGACAGGAGTTGGAACTGCAAATATTGCAATGGGCAGGAAAGCTTAAAAAAGAGAGAGAAAAAAAGAAAAGATAAGGCTCGCTATTTTTTGCAGATGAATTTATGAGTAGTTCTGTTGGAAGATGGCGTAGACCCAGAAAGCTAATGATATATTCTTTTGGTTTCTGAAATGAGTTTTAGTAATTCCATGAATCTGCATTATTAAACTCCTCTAAGATATTGTAATAAATTACTTAACAGTCACAAAGATAAGTTTATACAAAAGGTCACATAAATTCCTAAATTAAAAAGAACATAAAATAAAGCTGCTATAAACAGAAAAAAAAAAGGCTCAAAGATTAAGAAAAATGTCTTCCTTTTGCTTTTCTACCAATATTAACTTTTCTATATAGAAGAATAGCACTATTTAAAGGATTCAAGAATGAACATTTGTTTCCATGGAATACAAGAACTGAGACTGACTATTCAAGGGACAGCCTAACAATGCAACTGTGTTCAGACGTCAGTCATCATCCTGCTCTGCCTTCCTTGTGCCCTCACTCCTCACTTCAAATGAAGTCACTTACTGATCCAACAAGAACCAATGATTAGCTATATTTAACAAAAAAAATTAAATATCCATTCTGTTTGGGACCAGAAATGTACAAAGGGCGCTGCTGAACGACAAAATCTGGGTCCTGAGAACTTCCAAATTTGGGGAGCTTTAATTGACATGAATTCAGAAGTGTGACACCCAAACCTCTACTACCACAGCCCTAGGAGGTTAATTTCACTAACATGGGTAGCATGGCTGAAGTATAGACAGCTATTTTTCCCCCAAGGGTCTTTCAGAACTGCCAGACCATGTGTATTTAGACACAGCTTTCCAAATGATTCTAATATATGATGATTTTGCCCTCTTGGTTCCCATTTGAAAATTACTACACTAGAGAATTCTTCCATGGAGATATGCATACAGAAAGATACTAACATAATTATATCAGTTGGCCATCATAAAGCAAATCCAGTCCTAGATACTTTTACATGATCCTATGATCACACAAAAAAAATTAGAGTATCAACCCCATTTTGCTGATGGGGAAACTGAGGTTGCAAGGCTAAAAAACTTGCCTAAATTCATAGAACTATAAATGGCAAAGAATTCAAGCCTGGTCTTTATTCCAAAGCCTGTGCTCTTCCCTCCATAGTATGCAGCTACAGCTCCTACCAATCTATTATTACTGCCTCAAATCTACACATTCGGGAGGAGCAGGAGGGGTGGGTACAAGAGCTGTTCTACACACATGCACTTTTATTCACAAGCCCCTACCCTTTAAAAAATGCAACTTCTTAATCACCAAATATTCTAAAGTACTAGATCATCCATCTTAGAGCAGTTAGAATCTTACCACATTATATAAACCATAAGGGGAAAAGTTTATTTTTGTATCTTAGGACAAGACCAAATTGCCCTCATAAACACTAAGGAAGATGATCTACAGCAAAATTACAGGCTGGAGGTATGTAACTGCTACTTTCATGTGAGCAGTTACACTGGACAGTGTTTCTCATTTTACTTGCCCTACACTGAATTAATGGTAACTTGGCATAACTAAAAGATATCAATAATTTTGATCAGTATGAGATATTCCTTTAAGTTTTCTCAGCAACTAAATCAAATATGTGCATGTTTATTCTTAAATAAATTCATTTAAACTCACATTCATAAGAAAATGCCTCTAATACTCAGTTCATATGAATAGTAAATATCTGCTTTCTTGACTCAATATCCAGATATAATAATGAAACATTAAAGAATTTGGAGGTGGGGTCTTCTATTATAACCAGGATGGCTTACAGATGTCTGTACAAAATGACAGTCACTCTAACTTGTTTTTTTTATATTATCCTACCTTGTTTTTCTTGCCTCGGGGTTCACTTAGAGCCAGTTCATCTTGAAGCAATTCTACCCTCTTGGCAAGCTGCAGGTTTCGAAATGTTAAACTGTCCATTTCCTGCTGTAGTTTTCTCAATGATTGATCCTTCATTTTCAGTTGTTCCTACATCAAAGTGAACACAGACTATTCTTTATATTTTAGTCTGAAGGTTTAAAAATAAAGAAAAAGATTATTTTGTTTTCACCAAAATATAATCAAAACTCACTGACTTAAGGAATTCAAGTTGTACGTTTCTTATTGCAGTATGTGTTTTTTAGCTGTTTTGTGACAAAATTATTTTTTGACCAAACCAAGTAAATTGAAACATAAAAAGTAAACATAGTAAAGTAACACAGTCATCAAGTTAAAGTAAAATATCCACAACTATATGTTGTTATATATGTGTCTGGCAGTAAGGAGACACAAAGCCTGAAGCTACAATTTTGTAAACTTTAATTTTTAAAGAGAACCTCATACTCAATGATGATGCCCTTCAGTAAGTAAGAACAGAAAGAAATAAATGTGTTCATTTTTTTCCTATAAATCCTCCCTCAATTTAAGTGAGTCAAAATGAAGTGTATATGTATACTTAATTTCACTTTAAACTATTCTGATTTGTCAAAGATTAAAGTCATTGTTATACTAACACAAGAATATTTTCAGCTGCTGTTCTACATCAACTCACTTTATAGTTAAGCGAAAATAGAACAAAATCTAAAATCGAAACAATATATTTCCTGCTGACCATCCTTTACTGTTTATACCATAATGGGGTAAGAAAATGAGAGTCTAGCAAAATATTCAGTATCACTCTATTTTTAAAACAATAATATTCTAACTATATCTTACGCATGATGTTCTGACAACTCTGTGTTCACTGATAATCAAACACAAATGGCCATATACTACTGTATGTTTAAAGAACTGTACTTTTATTACTTCCACTGAAAAGACAATTTAAAGCTAAGAAGAGTTCAAGTTTTAATGAATAGGTGATTTAAGTATATTGAAACAACAACTAAAACCCAACTGACTCGGGGTGATGAGGTTTTATAGAATTGTACACCTAGAACCTATGTAATTTTTACTAACCAATGTCATCTGAATAAATTTAACAAAAAACTGGTTAATCGGTTAATTAATTAAAAAAATAAAAACCATAGGCTAATGCCTGCAATCTGCTGACATTATTTGCATGTTGAGAACAGGGCTAAAATGACAGAATATGTTTCCATTTGGTAGAAAAACATTGTTTTTTTCTATTGTTTGTTTAGTAAGCCCTTAATTTTTACCTGAAGTTCAATGGTAAATTTAAGCCCCATGTGCAAATTATCATATATTTCAAATTACAGAAATTCAAATCAATAACTGCCTACTGTATCCAACAACTCATTGAAGGCGCAGACCCAATATAATAAAGAAAAGCACTATAAGAAAATACATCCTAATACTATTGAGCCAACCACCAAATTGTCATTCTTACTGTTATTATAATGAACACTGTAACAAATAACAAAACAGAAAATAATTTCTTCCCACCCTTATTATTAATCACTTGACAAATACTCTAACTTCATTAACCAATCATTAATTTCAGAAGACATCTATCCCAATCTCTATTATACTCAACTTTCTGCAATAGGGATGATGATACTGTCTGCCCTCATAGAGCTGTTGTGAAGACTGAGATCATGGATGCAATGCACTTAGCACAATGCCTGACACACACTGAGTGCTCAATAAACAGAACCTGCTGTCACCATCACTATTGCATAGTTAATCAAACACAACAGAAACAGGAGGGTGTGAAACACTAAAGGGGGCTACAAAGACAAGCTAGGTAATACTTTCTCCAGGAACAGGTTTTAAGTATCATTAAGAGAGATAATGGTCATTCCTTCAATAATTTAGGAAGAATAATAACTTTATTTAAAAATCTTGACTATAAAGTTTATTTTTAATTAACTTGCTTCAGAGAGCTCTGGAGGTATGCGTAAGGTGTCCTGAACCATCTCAGCCCTGAGTCTGTGGAATAGTACCTGAGAAGGGAGCATTCTCAAGAGACAGGTTTCTATAATGCGGGGTCCAACACTGGCTAAGTAAAAGGACATACCTCTGGTCTTGGTTATCTGAGTGGAATACCTGGGATATGTCACTGGTTGGGGGTTACTTCAGAAAGAAATAAGGGTAAAAGAAAACCTAACCCTTTTGGTCTACAGAAGGAGAAAGGGGGAAGAGCAAAAGAATGAGGTAGGCAGCATATGAGGGCCATCCGCAGAGTATGTTGACAGTGGCTAGATTTTTTCCACATAGCCCTCATCTTTAACTGAAACTTGACCAAGTGGAAATGCATATCCTAGAATTAAAAATATCACAAAGCAATATTTACTGCCTACTAGACTGAGGTGCAAACAAATTCCTACATATTTCTTTCTCCCTTCAGTTAACAAAAGTGCTGATGGCAAAATGTATCAATCAAATCCATTTTAGGAGACAACCATCTGCTGAATAATGGGAATATAAACATGAATATGATATTGGCCCCTCAGAATATTGTTTAGTGATCAAGACAGCTAAAAAGTCCTATTAATCCCAATGAATTGAGCTAAGTAAAGGCCTTGAGGTAAAAGAAAAAGGTATTAAAGTCAAATAATACATTTCTGTAATTTTTAGCTAAGGAAAGCAAAGCACATCACATTCATACTGAAGCAAATAGGAAAGTTAAACACAAAAATATATATTACTCATCCCTCGCCCTAGTGAATCAGTGCCAGAGTTGGGACTTTAACCTAGAAACCCAACTAAATTAGCTAAGGATCACCAAACATTCACTTGCATACCTTCAAAGCAGCAGAATTTGCTTGTTCATCCACAACACCTTTTTTCAGGACCTGATTCTGTGCCCGAAGCTAAAATAGAGTAAGCAATTATAAATTTTTAATATAAAGTAATCACTTATAGCAATAAAATCACTTACTATTACTTTACAGGAGAATCATTATACTGAGTAACTACTTTCTCACATACATATGAAAACAAGATTATTAGCCCAGGAGGACAGTAGGTATCATCATTGTGCCATTTTACAGATAAAGACACAGTGGCTGAGCTGCCCAATGACATAAAACTAATCCATGGCAAAACTAAGACTAAAATCCAGGTCTCTCGACTTCCGGTACATAGTTCTTCTATGGAACTAAGTCACCTCTCTAAATAAAAAACTACTATTTTCCTTGGAATTATGGCACACCGCTCATCTGTAAAATACATACAATTGGACCAACTATGGAATAAGAATTGTACAGAAAATCAAACTGTAGGGTATGAACATACCCAGCAGGACACTGTGCCTAACACTATTCATGCAAATGTCTTCAGGAATGGAAAACCTGTTATCACACATCAGCGGAGGTAGTGTACAAAAACAACTAAGAAGCAGGCTCAATTTAGAAGTTAATAACAATGGCAGCTAACATCTGAAATGTTCATTACATACCCCAGGCACTGTCCTGGGGCTTTACATGTATTACCTCATTCATCCTCACAACCCTATTGGGTAGGCACTATATTATCTCCATTTTACAGATAAGCAAACTGAAGTACAGAGAAGTTAAGTGGCAATGCCAAGATTCAGACCCCAGCGGTTCTGACTCCAGAGCCACAATGCCATTAGACGATACTGGCTACTGTTTTATAAAGCTACATATAAATGAGAAAAGCAGTGGGCTGGGTGGCCTTTAGAGAGGTAGGACTTGGGCTATTATTTCATAAATTTTTAATTGAGGTATAATGTTATTTTACATAAAATATACAAATAAAAAATTATACTGTTTGATGAATTTTTATTTATGTATACATTTATATAGCCACCTGGCAGGGTTTTGAAAGACAAAACTTCAGTAGCAAACCACTTCTATACTAAGAGGAAAAGTTCTCAGCAAGGATAACACAGAGCATAGTATAAATACACTGAAGCAAAAGGTTTACAGAGTCACAATCTGAGGGTTTAGTACAGAGACCACGAAAGACCAGGTTCTTCTCTGAGAAACTAAATGAATGGGATTTTTCATTGATGAGCTTACAAAAAGAAATCTATGCTAATTCTGCATAACTCAGATCTGTCTCCTGAGAACAGAAATAACACTTTTTTGTGCCAAAAGAATAGGAATATATGAATATGAAACCTTAAACTAAGTATGTGAAACTCAAGAGAAAATTTAGCTAAGATTTTAAGAAAAGTAGGAACACTGCTTTTAGCAAGAATAAAGCAGGATATTCAGTTTGAGCAAAAGACAGACTCAAAGATGAACTTCTTCTATTTTTAGAAGGTTAAGGATCACAGTTTACTTCCCCAGCAGAAAGAAGACACAAATCTTGCTCTTCCATTTACTGGACAATATAAACTTGGGAAATTCACTTAGCCCTCTGAGCCTCAGTTATATGGTCTATAGAATGGGTAGTACATCTACTCTATCTTCCTTCTTCTGAGGTGTTTGTGAAAACTGGATAAGAAACCTATGTCAAAGAACTTTCTAGACCTAAAGTGCTCCACAAATGGAAGCAGAGCTCTTATTACTAGAACAGAATAGTAGGGAGAACAGATGTATTTATTATATCTTACCTGGTGTAAAGACATTGTGCTAAACAATAGGGGAGAGAGAAAGAAGTAAAAGAGGTCCCTGTTTTCAAGGAGCTTGCAATTTAAAAGGGAAGATAAAAGGTGACTTTAATCCTAGTATTTTCGCCTTAAAAAAAAAAAGTAGTATAGACATTAAATTCTCTACAACAGGCTCGAAAACTAAGCCCCGGGGGTCAAACTCCCCTGGAACCTATTCTGAAGTTTTATTGGAACAGTCACACTCATTATTTACGTATTATTTATCTATGGCTACTTTTGAGCTACAATGACAGAGATGAGTTGTTACAACAAAACCCCCAAGGCTAAAATATTTACTATTAGGCCCTTTACAGAAAAAGTTCGGGGGCCTCTGCTTTAAAAGTTCAGAAGAAATACCACTTAAATGCTGACTACAATCACACAGTATTTTAATTTTTAAGCAATATCAACATACTCTTGGATAATGTGCTACCTAGGTTAACAGAATTCAATGAACAGTTTCATATCCATTTAATCAAAAGACAGTGATAATATTTTGATATTTAGGTTTCATTTCATACCCCTGTCCCAACTTTAATCTATGATCTCATACAAGTCTTCTTTGTGTGGTTTCTGGAAGTTCCTAATGACTACCTCAAGGACTAGGGATGAAGCTTGAAATCTACTGAACTGTAAATTTTCTGTAGGACTACAGAAACATTAAAAAAGAACCTTGCCACTCATTTCTAAGGCACACTTAATTAAGTTACCTAAACCAAATTAAACAACCTACTTTGTTAAAGATTAAAAAAATAAAAAATAAATAAAAATAAATAAAACCAACTTTCAAATTATTATTATTTGGAATTTAATCTGATTATAATAAAAAATGATTTGGATTTACTTGCTAAGTTAGTAACAATTCAAACATGGTTTCAATGAAACTGTTCAAGAAATGCAGCTTTTAGAATTATTTATCTAAAATACCTTTCTATTGTTAGTACGCAGAAAAAGATGACAACAATAAACAGCTTATGCCATTGCCACATTAATTACACTTTGTGGCATTTGACATTTTCCTGTATTTCAGCTTCACTGCCACATTTCTCCCTGCATCACTGAACCAGCAGCTTGTCAAATGCATTCACCGAGGGGAGGAAAATGCAGTGCTTCTGTTTTAGAAATAGATACAAGATCACCAAATGGTCCCTTCCGCCTCTAGGAGATAAGTGTGGAAACTCCAATGCACATGGGTATAACTGAAAAACAACTGCCCGTTAAGATAAGAAACCTCTCCAAAAGATGAGACTGCCTATCTCCAGTAGCTGTGCACTAAGCCCTACCATTCTATGCAGTAGAGAGGAACAGTACATACGGTACCTGTGAATCCCAACTCTGAAGCTCTCTTAGTCCTTTTAGTCATTTCAAATTGTCTTGTAATCTTATGATCAGCTTTACCTTTTCTCTGAAAGCATAGCCTTTCCTCATTTTGCCCAACTAAATCCCAGCTGTTCAGCCTACTTTTGGCCCTACTTCCTCCATAAATTTTTCCTAACCACTCCCTATGGTCTACCTCTCACTTCCCTTGGCACTTACTAGTATAGTAACAAGACATATCATATTAAATTGTTCAGTTTTAATTTTATTTCTTAAAGTAATTAAGTTTACATTTATTAATTTATATATAATTTATGATTTCTCTACTCATCTTCCATCTGCCAAGTAAACTATCCTTCATGGTAGGTATAATTCCTTGTATCTCCTGCCTACAGTGAAAAATCAATGCTATGGATAAGAAAGCACTTGACAAATTTTTAGGCAGTCACATTAAATATTGTATGCAAAAGATATTTAAATGCAATACATTATACAACTATGAGAGACTGTCATTACAATAGTCTCTAAGACACCTCTCCAAATGATGTGGCCCCTATGGTCCTACTGAATACCAAGCATCCTTAAAAGCCCTGAGCGTACCTCTCTAATGACCAGTGAGTGTCCTGACCTGGTCTGCATGACTTTGGTTCTGGAACAGCCCAGTGAGGCTTACTATAAAACTGCTTCTCTAGGGACAGAGAGAATAGTAGTGAGCCAACTATGATTTCTCTCCTGACACTTTGACAATCTGTGGTAGGAAAATTAGTCCAAGATTAGGGATCATAAACTGTTACAAGGGTTTGTGGGGAAAGAGATGAATCATCTATAATTTTCTCATCTATTCCTCAAATAATCCTGTTAGAACCACTCATAGCTATTTTCATACAATGAACATTTTGACATTTATACATGTTTTACAACCCTATAAAACAAATCCTTAAACATACAGGTTTTCTTCATTACGAAGTAGTGTGTGCAACAGACTATCTGAAGCCCATCCCTAAGCTTCACCAAAACCATGATTTGCAGGCGCAGAATACTGAAGTCATCTGCAGATCCCAGCTTCCGTATCTCTAGCCTGGATGATCTTGAAAACTCCTTCCAGATCTAACATGTAAGTATTCCAAACTGCTGACAATACCACTTAAGTTTCTCTCTCTACCTACTTACTTGCCCCTCCCCTAGGAGGGGGATAAAGTAGCAATAGGCTATGTATTCTGTGTACTAGTGGCTGAGGTTATTTTGTCACTGAGGCAGGGAAAAAAAAAAACCTTCTTCTCTCAGACCAGCCTTCAAATGGAAACCTTTCTCCTGCTCCTGCTCCCATACAGGGAAACTCAGTAGGACAAAACCCCCACCCACAACCCTTGCAGTCTAGCTGCCCCAGTGACTGGATGAGTAAGTCAGGTGAATGAAAGAGAAAGAGTAGGGCATCCCTTGTCTTTCTAAGGCCTCACTACTCAAAGTGTGGTCTGTGGACATCTGCAACAGCATCATCACCTGGGCACAAAATCTGAGGCCCCACCCCAGATCTACACACCAGAATCTGCAGTTGAACAAGGTCTTCAGGTGAGTCACATAAACATTCCCGTTTTTGATGCACAGATCTAGGGGCTAAACTAGCATTGTTCAACAGAGTAGCATATGACTATTCAAATGTAGATTATTTAAAACTGAGTTCCTCAGTGGCACTAGCCACATTTCAAGTGCTCAATAGCCCCCACATGGTGGTGATTACCCTACCAGACAGCAGACACAGAATATTTTCATTCTCATGGAAAGTTCCATTGGATAGTACTGAACTCAAAACTCTTTTCCAACCCAACTTTAGTAGTCAACCCTCTATATCAAGATGAAAAAAAAGCTGATACTCGATTTTAACCCAATCCAGCTCCCGAGTCTGTTTCTCTTACAGGTGGGAGCAACTGATCAGGTTTCCAGGCCTCACTATCTAGAAAGCAAGCACACATAATCACAACTGACCCTTTCCTAGTATGAATAGCTCTACACTAAGAGTGTAAGTCCAAAAAGTTCCCAAAGGCAAATACCCTTCATAACTAAAAGAGGAATCAATTGCAAAGTAAACCATTAGAGAAATATTGGATGTTTGGTTTTCCCATTAGTTTTTATTGCCTTGAAAAGAAGTTTAAAAAGATTATCTTTGAGCAAAAGTTACTATATGATATCATTCCTTGAGCAACAGTTCTCGAACTCTGGTATGCATCTGAATAAATGGAGAGGTTTGTTATAACACAGACTTCTGGGTCTGACCACCAGTTTCAGATTCAGTAAGTCCAGGGTGGACCCAAGAATTTCTGTTTCTAACCTGTTCCCAGATGCTAATAATGTTGATGTAGTGGCCACACTTTGAGAAC
The DNA here is from genome assembly GCA_004027555.1 of Craseonycteris thonglongyai. Taxonomy (NCBI): domain Eukaryota; kingdom Metazoa; phylum Chordata; class Mammalia; order Chiroptera; family Craseonycteridae; genus Craseonycteris; species Craseonycteris thonglongyai. The sequence continues at coordinate 27,705 of PVKE010000678.1, read as the reverse complement.
CACCAACCCAGAGTAACATTAACATTGGAAAGACAGAACTTGAAACTTGCTTACTTACACACATAACATAGTACCAGGCAAGAATGCAGGAGCCTCTGCTAAGAAAGCAGGCTGAAATCAAATGAGCCAGTACTGAGTACACTTAGCTTCTCCTCTCAGTGAGATATACGAGAGCGTAAGCAGAGCAAACTGTGGAAGAAACCAAGAAACATCTTTGATCTTCATCTACAGTGTAGTAACTGACGCCTTGATCAGCTTTCTCTCACATCTCAAAAAAGACAGCCTTCATCTATTAACCTACTAACTTCATAAACCTCTCTGAAAACCAGCTTCTATATATATCTTTCTCCTTCCCCAAACTCTATTAAACCTGAAATTTTAAAAGCCTCCATTGATCTAATTTTGAAAACATTAGGATCTTAATCTTCACTTTTATTGACCTTTCCATAACATTTCATGTTTTAGCAACCTGTCTGCCTCAGAAATTTTCATCAGCTTTGGCTCCCATGACTCATCTTTTATCTAACTAAACTCTCAGGCTCTTTAATGGGAGCTCCTCAGACTGTTTCTTTTTTCCTTCTCAAGAGGAAAGATGATTATGACTGTGGTTCTTAAGCAAGAAATGGACTCCTTCCTGGGACACAGGCTGAGATCTGCATTTAATAATACACAAAGATTCTGCAAGTGTTCTTGGTTTAGGGATCATGCTTGTAGCTCTCTTGATATATAAGCCTCCTTCTACAGATTAAAAGAAAATCTTCTACCTTATCCTAAATAAGGAAAAAGAAAAATGTCACTGGATTTCAACATCAGCCCACAATTTCTGCCCATAAGGTAGAAAGGTAGAATACCTCTTTCACAGGCACAGGGCTAAATGTAACATAGATCTTATCTAGAAATTGCTTGGCACTACAATTGACAAGAAATAAAAAGCACATGAAATCTTTTGACTAATCTTTGTGCTCCTGTGTTCTGAAATTTCCATCACATTGCAATTAATAGGATGATAAATGGTCTGGCCCAATAAGGGATAAGAACTTCAAATCTGACAAACTGGTTAATTAGAATCTCTTTAGCATGTCTTCCTCCTCTTGTCAATCCTTCCTGGCTCCCCATTGCCTAAAGTGTTCTTCCCTAATTAACTCTTCAAATTCAACTATCATCTTTATGGGAATTATTCCAAAAGCTCTGGTCTTTGTTCTAAATTTTAGCCAGTTCAATTCCATCACAAAAATTCAGCAACTACCCCATTTCCTCAAGCTACTATGTAAATAACTTTTAACACGCTTTCCAATCCCAAAAGCCTATGGCTGTATCTAACCTTTAATCCACCCCATTCACTTGAAATTGGTTCCCCTTCCTACCCACCCTTCTCTGCCAGTGGCAGTCATCTCAGAAATTCAGGGTCAAGTCTCAGCTTTCCCTCACTAACCATGTCCTGCAGAATGAATGAGATACAAGAATGAGTACCTCATATTCCTTATATCAGTCATAAGTTTAGTGCTATGTAGAAAGCAGACTCTGAGGGGAAAATGTAAGCTAAAAAGTATCTTTTAATAATAATTTGTACACATAATACAATGCATGAATGATGTGAGGTGGACTTGTACATCTGTAAACTGTCTAATTGTTACCAACCAATGTAACCTCATCAAATTTAACAATAAATTAAAAAATAAATAAATAAATAACTAAATAAATGTAAGAGCTTATATTAAAAAAATAATAATAATAATAATAATAATAATAATTTGTAGGTCTAGGCCCCTTCTCCATCTCAACTGTCACCATTACTCTCCCCAAAACTTCAATAAATAACAATCTAATCTACTTTTCACCAATATTTCCCTATTTCAATCCATTCTCCAAATCCAATTTTCCTAAAAGTAATGTCACTACCATTTACAACCCTTTGATGTCTCTCCATTACTCAAAAGATAAACTTTAAATGTCTTATTTGACATCCACAACCCTTCATGATCGCGCCCAATATAACTATTTAACCAGACTTCACCACTCTCTGCCATGTACCTTAATGTGCTTTCATGTCAGCAAACACAGCCTGTTCCCTTTGCCTGAAATGGTGCTACCATCCCTCATTCCTCCTTGCCCACTGCCCAACTTGCATAACTTCTATGCTCACCTTCCATCTCTTCTGTGTTTCCACTGAACTAACACTTGTCATGCAGTATCATAATTATGTACAATGCTTGAACGTTTTATTAAAGGAATCTCCTTAAGCTGGAATTCTGTCTCACTCAACCAACTCTGGAGGACTGTTCACAGGGGGCACATAATAAATGATGGACAAGACAGTTTACATATCCAAAAAGAATAATGTCTTTCAAAATTTTTATTACTTTGGGAGGTTACACAATTATTTCAGAAATGCAGTCACTGCTCAAAACACTTTGGAACTCTTTTGCCACTTGAAATTGCCTTGTGAGCTTGTTTACGCTCTGGAGAAGAAAATCAGTCCCCTTACTTTATATTCATAAAACATTTTCTTCCCAAAATAGTAGAGCCAACTTTGTGTACCACTAGCATCGTCCATCCATCCCACTTCCATCAGGAGTTTGTTCCAAACAACTTCTGGCCCTTTCGAACAAAAAATATTCTTTCAAAGGATGGAAACCATCATCGCTGGCACTGTGCTACAGGCTCTTAAGACAATTTCAAGTGGACATACAAGTTTTGCCAATGGTAGTACTGCTGTAATCAGTGTAGTTAGTATCTCAAAAGGCTCCCATTTGATGGTGAGAAGACTAGTATGTACCTTTAGGCACGGGTTTTATTTTTCAAGCAATTATTTCATTTCACCTTGCTGAATATTTACTAATTGAAGGGGAAAAAATTGTCTGTCTCTCCAAATTGTAAAAAGGAAGCTGTCTTCCCATTGTCTCCATGAAAGGCGAGATCATTGAAAACTAAGCTTAATGGCTGTTGAATCGACATCCAAAGATGTTATGATTCTGCTTTTATAACTTCACTAGAATATTCTTAAGGCAGAAACACCCTCCTCAGAAGCAGTACCACCCTTTTCCAAGGAAAGGGTTCCATCATTTAAAAGATTGATGCCATAAATACTACGAAGAGACAAATTCCTATTTTGATTCATTCAACTTGTATTGAGCACCTGCTGGGTGTTCTGCACTAATCCAGGTGACCAAGGGAAAAGAGAGAAAAGAACACAGCCCTAACACTGAAGCTTTCAAAATCATTCACAGACAACACCTTGCTAAATCATTGAACACATTTGTAACCTTCCATGCCTGGTGAAGCAGTTTATACGCATGACTCTATTTACCCTCCCGAATTGAATGGGGCAGATAAATCACTTTGTCCTCATAACTTCCCTGTGGGAAGGTAGAAAGCTTGATCTTCCTCATCACTGGAATGGGAAAATTGAGGAAGCAGCAGCAGAAAAGTGGTCACCTTCCCATTCCCCTCCCGACCAGCATCAGAAGCACAGGCCAGGATTTCTGATATCCCAGACCCACGCCTGCTAGATCAATGAGAAGGATCAAACTCCTGCTCCTTCCCGCAGACACACGTACGGACCCAGACACCGCCCGGCCCCATCTCCTGGGAGCTGCAGGTGGAGGCATGGTAATGGTGGACAGGAGGCAGAAGAGAGAAGAGGGGTGCGCTCACGTACCCCTCCGCGGTCCCCCACCGTCCCAATAAGGCAAGGCAACCCCGGACCGCAGGGCCGGGGACCCCATTATCCCCGCCCACGATGGATACCTTCGAGTACTCCTGAGCCAGCTTCTGGTACTTCCCCTGCAACTCTGCCGAGGCCATGGCCTCCCCCGCCCCGTCCAGGCCAGGATGACCCAGGCCTTTCGGCCCCGCCCCTCCCACCCCCAACCCCAGACAGTTCCCGGGTCCGGCTCCGCCAGCTCCTGCTCGTTTTGCCACCGCCGCCGCGCCTCCTCCTCCACTTCCGGGTTCGCCCAGTGGGAGGAAGGAGGAGTGGGACCAAAGGCGGAGCGATTGCGGGGGCGGGGCGACGTCTTAACGTCACAGCCTCACCCTCCCGCCCCCGAGCACGTGCTCGCGCAACCTCGCTGGCGCGCCTGGGCTCTGCCTCTGGGACCGGGGGCGCCATCTTGACGCATGGTCCAAGATGGCGACCTATAACGGAGGAGGAGAATCAAGAGGAGGGAAGACAATGATGAGAGTCCACAGAATGGGTGGGGAACCGAGGAGAGGGGCGGTGGTTGCGACATGCCGAGGACCGGAAGAAGAAGCATTCTAAGCTTATCAAGGATTCTGACCGATCTCCTTTTCTTCCCCCCTGGTTCCCATGGTAACCGTCTGGAATTTGATGGTTAACGTCTTTCAGAACGCTAAACCAGAGAAAGATCTCTATATTCTGCCATCTCGTTATCCGGGTATGGTAGCACCGGACATGCCCTGCATTGGAAACCCTCAGACCTCCCCAAAATTTACAATGCTTGCTGCCACCCTCCCCTGATCCACACCAGACAAACCCTTATTGTCATATTTTGACGTCGAGATTTCTTTGTATCCTTTCTCTACCCACTCCGTAGGTCCACCCCTGCCCCCATGCGCACACCACATCAGAGCCCTTGTCAGTGGATTGGGTAAAAAGCTGTTAGGATATTTCAGAAATGACTCCTGCCACGCATGCAGATAGGGTGGATTGAAACAAAAAATCGACTGCCTGAGATTATTTTATGCCACTTTTGCTTGATTTAAACGCCTGCTTCCACTCGTTTCATTAAATAATGTTTGAATATGTTACTTGTTTTAGGCATCGCAATATTGGTATACAGATTAAACGTTCATTGATAGAAAAATGAAAATAAATTTAGAGTACATGTTTGCCATAAATTACAGCATGGCAGTTAAAACAAATGACCTAGATCTGTATATATCTATATATATCAACATGACAAAACACTTTAACATCGAATTGCAGTATACTATGGCATGGAAAAATACATTTAAAAAATACAAAGCGACATTTGTATTATTCATGGATGCATGAACATGTACTAAAAATAGAGAAGAACTTGAAGGATACACAACAAATTCTAGATAGTGGCTCCTCTAGTGAGAAATGGAGAAAGGGTAATGAAACAGGAGAACAAAAGAGCATAAACTTTATTTTTATTTAACTTTTTAAAGTAAATAGGACAGGATGTTAGTTAAATATGGGCATTTTAGAATGCTTGAAATTTTCCATGATTAAAAATCTTACTGGTGCTTTCCTGGTTCCTTGTTTGCCTATGAGTAAGCCCGGGGTTTTATAGTGAAAGGCAGAGCAGAGCCTGTGTGCATTTTTCAACCACTGAAATATGTAAAAAAATTGTAAACTTAAAAATGTTTATATTTTTCAGTTTGCTAATAGCCAAGTCCTATTGTTCCTAAAGCAAACTTAAAGAGGAACAGTTTTAAAATTATTAGTTTTTTGTGGCACCACCAAGCGGCAAAATTAAATATTGTAAGTGAATTTCGGTGGTTTGTAATATATATGAATTTTCAATCACTTAAAAATAAAATGCTGTCTCAGAAATAACATTTCAAAAAAGAATGTGCAACTTTGGCTATAGAGCCTATGTAAGTTCATTTTACTAAGTTGAAAATTCATTTTCTACTGCTAAATCTAGTTGTTCTGTCAGATGCATTGTGTTCAAACCCCAGTTGTTAAGTCTGCATACATTAAAGTTGAAGAATCTCTTTCTCAAAAGACACCATTAAGTGAGACAAAAGGCAAGCCATAGAGTGGGAGAAGATGTTTGCAACATATATATCCAGCAGAGGTCTCATCCAAATATATAAGGAACTTTTACAAATCAATAAGGAGAAAGATAAGTAAACAAATAGAAAAAATGAGCAAGAAAATTCAACAGGCAGTTCACAAAAGAAGATACACAAAACAGCCATTAAACGTTCAAAAGGGTGTTCAGTTTCATTAATAATCAAGAGGAAGTGAAATCAAAACCACAATGAAATACTATGCACACCCACCCAAATGGCTAAAATTAAAAAGACTAACAAGTGTTAGTGAGGATATGGAACAAGAGAAATTCTCATAAAATGTTGGTAAGAATTTAAAACGAAACAATAATTTAGGGAAGCAACTTGGTATTGTCTTCTCACCTAAAAAGACACAGGTTTATGATCTAGCAATTCTATTACATACATACTTTTTTAAAAATGTGTGCATGTATTCACCAAGAATATTCATAACAATATTGTTCATAAAAGCCAAAGGATGTCTATCAACAGAGTAGGTATAGATTGTACATTCATATTATGGAATACTAAACAGCAATTAAAAAAAAAAATACTACAGCTACAGTTAACTGGATGAATCTCAATAAATAATCTGGAACAAAAGAAGCCAGAGCCTAAAACAATTGTACTGTATGACTTCATTTATATAACAAAACAAAACAAAAAAAAAGGCAGAATTCAAACATAAGGTTCAGGGATGCATGCTTGAGCAATAAAACTAGAAAGAAAATTAAGGAAGTAATAATAAAGTCAAGAGCTTGATTACTTTGAGGAGAGAAGGGGATGGTAACTACTGGGAGGTAGAATGACTTGGGCTTCAGGGGTTTTGTCAGTGTTCTATGTCTGTGATAATTACAAAGGTGTTAACTGTGATAATCCCTCATGATATATCTTTTTGTTTTGTGAATTTCTTTGTATGGGTGTTACATTTCATAATAACAAAATTTTTTAAAATCTTAATTCTCTCAAATGCTTGCCAGCAATAGTTTCCAATCTATAAACATAGTGCACTTGTGGGCAGAGCTGTAAATGGAGGTCCTTTGAAATTATTGTAAATATATGATTATGATGATCATTAAACCATTTAAAAACACTGTTTTAGGATTTTTTTTTTTTTTTTGCAGTTGCAGTTGCAGTTGCAGTTGCAGTTGCAGGTGTTAGGACTGATACTAGAATGCACTCAAAGAGGGAATTTACTATAAGGATACATGGATAGATCATTGAACAATAGGAAGAAAAGAGAACCTCAAGTACAACTTAGACCAGGGATCTGAATGCTTCTGCAGCTTTCTTACTGTCTATGCATATTCCTGCAGGGTATCAAGCTTAGCAGTCCCCAGGTCCTGAACCTCTCATCTCACCACTTTGCCTCTGGAAAGGAACTAGGTTGCTTAGTATAAGTTTGGAAAATCCCAAGGAAGGTCTCTGCTGGTCCAGCCTAGGTGAGGTACATCCCTGGTCAATCACTTGTCTGGCATGAGGTCTCAGTCACAGGACAGACAGGTCTGCTGGGAGGACCCCTTGGCCATGACCAAATCAGGATAAACTAGAATCTCGTTTCCCAAGATGAAGACATCTGTAGAGGGTTAAGCAAGGGATCATCTACACAGATGCCAGTGAGGCCCAGACAGCAGCACCAGAACCTTCTTGACACAGATCCAATGTCCCCTGCCCTGCCTTAAAGGTCCCAGAATTCATCTTGGGTGGAGAGAGGGAGGGAACAAACTCATAACAAATGAGCATTTCCTGAACAGAGGGACTGTTGTAAACTAAAAGAAAACTGTTTTGACCAAAAAGACTGGGAAATTAATTGATGAATTAGGCTTTCCACTTCCAATGGAGAGGAGACGTGAGGAAAACCAGACCTGTCATAGAAAAAGGAAAGGCTCCATTTTCTCTACACATCTAATCATAATACGAGTCTCACAGTATGAGCAAGAAAAAGTTTGGTTTTGTATCATTCATACTCCATCCTGCACAGTAAAAGATCTGGCATAAAACAAGACTTGAGGACTTCCTTATGCATCATGAAGGAATAATAATAGAAAACCAAGCTGTTGGCTATTAGTTCAATGTTGATGAATCAAATATATATATGTAAAATTAGGTGTGTGTAAACAGAATCACATCTAAAATAAGATATTGATCAGTTGATGAGAGGCTCACAGGAACCTAACTCTTTATTTTCTTTAGGAGTAATGTTCTTCACTAATTCAGCATTTGAGGTGATTTTATAAGAACATCACTACTGTGAATAATGAGAATGAACTGTATATATAATAGATAGAGAACAGTGTGGAACTTCCCTTAGCCATACAGACAATAAATTATGTACTTGGGTTAGTTAGATGATATTGTCAGTCTCTTAGTGAACATTATTTCATGGTTCAATCGAGTCATATGTTTTCCATCTTTGCATACATCTGAAAATCAAGAACTTCTTCCCAGCTTCCAAGCCCTATCTTTCAAAATCCTATGGGCACGAAGCAGCTACTACAGGGACTTTGGAAAACCAGCTAGCCTCACCAGCATCTCCCCACACAGGCGTTAAGATAGCTAAGTGAAGATGTTCTCTGGCCTGGTTTCACAATCCCATGGCTGGTCACCACTCGTGATTACTGATACAATGGATAACAAATAATGTTTGTATTCGAGAAAGCAAATTGTGGGCTTTTTATTATGACGTTGTCAATTGTCCTTATTGTTATTCATACTTTTAATCCAGTGGGAAAATGCCTATTATTCTACAATGAACTTAAAAGGAGGAGGTGGGAGGGGGAGAGCATTCCTCCATATGATTTTCTCTTGAGCAGCTAGCTCCAAAGTTCAGGTTTTATAACGAGTACTCAGCGAGGCAAAATCTGTAGATTTGCAATTTTGCAATTCTGAGGAGCTCTACTAAAAATAGGAATTCTGGACTTTGAGGTTTTGCAACTCCTTCCTTTGGCCATGCCCTAATGCTTTGACTGTTTCAGTCACAGCAAAACAGAAGAATGACAGAATAGGCACAAAGCCCTGACATATCTTGTGCTAAATCACACAGCAGACAATGGCAGAGCAAAACTAGAACCCAGGCCCGTTGCCTCTTCAGCAGACTGTATTTTCTCTGTTAAGTGAAGTGCCCACCTGTAGAAAACTCTTTGCCACTTAGATTAAATGATCAGACGGTGAACGAGTCCTACTTAGGGGTGAGGAAGGGTGAGTTATACACTATGATGTTTGTTGGAACTTGTCCCTTCAAGAAATAGATACTGTTAGAACAGTTTAAAGGAAAAGGGGCAGGGGCAACATGTTAATCGTGATAGTCTTGATAACCTATTAGATATTAATCTTGATAATCTATTACACTTTAATATTAAAGAGTTTATTTTCTTAAACATGGAGCCTTCTCTTTATTGTCCCCATAAATCCTGATTTTGCCCTTCCTACTGGAACATTGGCCTGCAAACTGGCTGTAAAAAAAAAAAAGGATGTATATTGAGGAACAATGGGTGATAAAACTAGATGAGAGGACAGGCTGTACTGGTTTTTAAGTTTCCCTTTTGGCAAGGCAGTGAGGGGAAGTATAAAAAGTGGAGAGTAAAGATTTGACTTTCACATTTCTGGAAGTCCATTCCTAAATTCTAAAATACAGGGTGGGTGGGTGGGTGAGTGTGGCATTAAGTATATGGTGCAACCATTACTACCATTCCTCTCCATAAGTTTCTCATATTTTAAAATTACAACTCTATGTTATTAAACACTACCTCCCTATTCTCTCTCTCCAGCTTCTGGTAACCACCATTTTATTTTCTGTTTCTATGAATTTAACTACTTTAGTATCTCGTATAAGTAAAATCATACAATCTTTAAAAAAAATTGTCAAAAAATAGTTAACATACAATATTATGTTTCAAGTGTACACCATAATTTTTCAGCATTTATACAGGTCACCTAGATAAGTCCGACAACGATCTGACTGACACTGTATTAAGCTGTCACAATATTATTGACTATATTCCCTATGCTGTATATTACGTCCCCATGACTTACTATTTTAGTCCTGGAAATTTGGAACTTTTATTTCCCTTCACCTCTTCCACCCTTTTTCATTTTTCAGTTACAGTTGAAATTCCACAATCTCTATCTTTTTATTTCACTTTTTATTTCTGGCTTATTTCACATAGCACATCTTTAAGGTTCATCCATGTTATAGCATGTATCAGAATTTCATTTCATTTTAAGACTAAAAAATACACTACCTTGTATTTATTTATGCATCAGTGCACATTTAAAAAAAAATAATAGCAGTCCTAATGGGTGTGAAATGATATCTCATTGTGGTTCTGATTTGCATTTCCCTATTGTTTTATGATAAACATTCTTTCATGTGCTTATTGGCATCCTTAATTTTTAAAGATGCTCGACCACTACCCATTGCTTATTTGCCTATTACTCCACTGCAAATTTCAACATCGTGTTCCTTTCCAGTATCACACAGAGGGGCAGAGTAAGGGCATAAGTTTCTCTGACTCTCTAAGTGGCCCTTTGGGAACAGGCTTGTACCACTTTCTCCACAGCTCTACCAATATTATAATACCAATCATTAGGCCTCTCCTAAGACAAATAGTTACCTAAACATGGCTTTCTAGCTGTTCTTGACTCTAGGCCACCCTCCTTCTTGCCATAGATTACTAGCTTTATAGATTCAAAACAGCTTTTTATTTCCACAGGAAGACTCCTGAATTCCTGGGTCCCACTTACCGAAATTTCCCACATTCTGCTTCCCTGGTTGTGATTCCCAATCAGCTTCCCCACCACTCCTCTGTCTCTGTGCATACCCCTTCTCTTGCTCTAAATGGCTTCCTTGCGCCCCACAACCTGGACAAATGCTTATCAAGATTAACTTCTCTTCTCTCTGTTATCGTTTCTCTGATGTCCTTTAGCATTATAAAAGTCTGGACAATTATTGGCAGTACTTATTTTCTGTTCATTGTTATTTACCTATTATACCATGTTTAGACATGTACCCTCAACTACACTGCAAAATCTTTAGGATGAGAACTGTGTCTTATTCAGCTCTTCAAAACAAAGATCATTTAAAACCATTAGATAAAGGGTTGATGCGGAAGTTTACACTGGGGGAATCAGGCTGCCATTCCCTGGGTCTGCTGACCAGTCAATGTCTTAATTAAGAGTGAGGCAACCATGCCACCTATGTGCTTTCCAGTGAGATGTAGGATGAACTACACGGCACCATTTCTGAAGCATTCTTGCCAAAGTATTTAAACTAAATTTCATCCAGGTTTTAGACCAAACTGGTTTATAGGAAACCAAGGGTTTGAATGAGCAAGTTGAGAAATACCACATGGAAGCCAATGGACACGTACAGAATGTAGATCTATTGGACAGCTGAAAAAAATAGAAGAGCAGGGAGTGCTTATAAGAAGAAACTTAGGGTTTTTGCTTGTTTGGTTTTTACAAAGTTAATCATATACATTCACTGTGACCAGTCATTCTACTCCAAGTTATTACCCAAAAGAAATTAAAACATGTCTACATAAAAATTTTCACAAAAATATTTATAGCAACTTTTTTTTTCATAATAGCTCAAATTGGAAACAATGCAGATGTCCAGCTACAGGAATGTGCATAAGCATATTGTGGTATATGCATACAATGGGATGCAATTCACAATAAAAGGAACATCATCAGAAATATTATGCTGAGAGCAAGAAACTATTCACAAAAAGGTACATACTGTATATTTCCATTTTATGTGGAGTTCTAGAACAGGAAAAATATATCAATGGTGAAAGTATAAGTGGTTGGGGGTGAGAGGAGCTGACTGTGAAGGCACAGGAGGAAACTTTCTTAGGTGATGATAGAAATGTTCTCTATTTTGATAAGAGTGTAGGTTATCAGATATATGCATTTATAAAAACTCACCTTGGGAAAACCGGGATGGCTCAGCAGTTAAGCGCTCGCTTTGAAGCCCTGAGGACCAAGGATCGAATCCCGGCTCCGGCCCAGGCGGACCCATGTGCTGAACTGGGGTGTGCTTCCTGAATGTGGTGAGGCCCCCAGTTCAGTTTAAAAAAATAAAATATTAAAAAAAATTTTTTAAATAAAAATAAGAACTCACCAAACTATGTATATGCATAATACCTATATATTTCACTATATATATATATATATATATATATATGGATAAGTCAATTAAGAGGGAAGGGGGGAGAAAGAGACAGAGAGATGAGAGAGGGGGAGAGAGAGAGAGAGAGACAGAGAGAGAGAGAGAGAGACCAAACAACCAAATGCAATGTGTAGACTTCTTGGATTCACAAACGACCGAAAAAAGGCAGTTTTCTATTCAAGGAAACTTGACTGTAGACTGTTTGTATGAACATTTAGATGCCTTCAAGAGATTATATTTTTTTATATGTGATAATGATATATGGTTATAACAGAAAATGTCCAGTTTTTAAAAATGCATTCGGGGGGACAGTACAGTACAGTATTTAGGGTAAAGTGATATAATGTCTAATTTCTAAAATTTAAGGGAAAAAGCAACTAAAAAAGTTAATGGGATACATAAAGCAAGAGTGACAAAATCTTGATAACTCCAGAACCTGGGTGGTGAGTATAAGGGATATATTATCCTTGTCTTTCTTTTTGTGTATATTTGAAAACTTTTGTACTAAAAAGTAGAACTGCTCTAGGTAAACAAAGAAAGAATATAATGCCCACAATGTAAAAGCAGAGAGTATATGAAAAGTTATGTTCTCTTTCCTTATCAAACCAAAGATCAATTCTCCGTTTTTTCTTTTTCTTTTTCCCCTGCCTTGGTAGATTTTTCAGTTGATTAAAATTCAAACATTCCAAGATAATAATTACGAATTAATTACACTAATCACTTTTGTTTCATATTTTGACCTACAATATTTATTGAGGAATAACCATTAATATTTCTCACTGACAGTGTTCCATCAACACCTCCTACACTCGATTATTCTACCCAGGGGAATCGCACACTCAGTAGAATGGTCCTTTCGACCTGGTCTAGTCTCATGCTACCATCAGGGGGCGCACACTTACCAAATTTGCTTCGGGAAAAAACATTATCAGATCCACAGTCTGAGTAGCTGATTACCAGTCTTGGCGCGCCTGTGACCAGTGTTTGTAATTGTTTAGGCACGTCTCTGGTGACTTCATCCCACTACACCTGAGTCTGTTTGAGGAAACAATTAGCCTGTTTGAACAGAACAGGCAAGGCAAATTAGTAACTGGAAAATTACTAAGCCTTTCTATAGAACGTGTTGGGACATCCTGTATTCCCTTGAGGCTTAGAGTTTGGGTGTTGACCCTTTTTCCTCACTTGCTGGCAGGGAAAAGAAACAAGTCACCCCTCTCCACAGGGTGCAGCCCCTTCTTTGCCCTGGATAGACAGAGCAGGAGTGGAGCAGTCCTTCCTGGATAAGGGCTTCACTGGGACAGATAAGGGTCCTCTCTGGCTACCAGCTCTGGGGTTACAAATAAAACTTTCAGAAGCCTCTGTTGTAGGGAAGACCCCAAAGAGGTGGGGGACTGCTCCACATACCATGAGCTCTGCAAACCCCAGGAGCTGATTCTCCTCGTCCCTCAGTTCTGTCTAGCTGTGTGCAGAGAGACCAGTGGGTTCCAGGCCACATTCCTGCTCCATGAGCAAGGCCTTGGAGGACACAGGGCTTGAGAGAGGGGATGACAAAAGGAGAAATCTCTCTCCTCTGCAGACTTGATCTTGCTACCCCTTGCTCAAGTAAACCCTTCAGTGAGAGTTGGAGGCTGTGACAGCTCCCTGTGGCTTTTAGGGTAAGGAGCAGATCACTGTCATGGTCTGCAAGGCCTGCACAATCAGCCCCTTTCTACCTCCTTGGTCTCATCCTGACCACTCTCCCCATGCTCCCTGCAGTCCAGTCAGCATGGCCTCCGTTCCTGGGCTGCCCTGTGCCTGCTAACATGCTGCTTCCTCTGCCTGACACTCCCCCCTGCCCAACCCCTCCACTCTCCCAGCTGAGCACCTGGTGGCAGAATTCTTCCCGGACACGAGCTTTTGCCACAAACTCTATTCCCATGCTTCTGATTCTCCCCCACGGGAGTCTAAGAAACATACAGTATTTTCTTAAACTTCTTGAAAAATTAAAAATACTTTGTACACCCATCACTACCCCAGTGGCAAACCAGTAAGTGAAGATGCTAAAGGGTCTTGCCCACTCACTACCTCAAAGACCCCAAGGAGACATGGAAACGTCCTGAGTGTCCATCATCAGCTGGATGGGCAAAGAATATGTATTGTATATATACACACAATAAAATACTATTCAATCCTGAAAAAGGAAATCCTGGAGCAGTTGAGATCTTGCTTCCCAGTATATGTTGTCAATTTGGCTCAAATAAACTTACAAAAATACTAGAGAGAGAGAGAGAGAGAGGGAGAGAGGAACAAAAATGGAAATTCAGGGAAGCCGGGTTGGCTCAATGGGTAAAGTGCTCACTTTGCAGCCCTGGAGACCGTGAATCTAATCCTGGCCCCGGCCCCAGCCTGTGCAGACCCATATGCTGAACTGGGGTGTGCTTCACATGCAGGAGGTCCCCAGCCCAATTCCTGCCCTGCGCGGCCTCCACCCACCTGTGTGGAACAAAACCATGTTGAAAACTGATGAAGTTCAACTATGGAGACTGCTCTGGGCCCTCCCACTTCTCCCTGTCTCTGTCTCTCTCCGTCTCTGTCAAAAACAATAAAATAAATCTTTAAAAAGAAAAATGGAAATTCTTACATTTGTGACAACATGAATGGACCTTGAGGGCATTATGCTAAGTAAAATAAGTCAGATAGGGAATGTGAAATACTGTAAGATATTACTTATAGGTAGAATTTTAAAAAAAGAAAAGAAAATCAAACTCATAGAAAAAGAAATTTGATTTGTGTCACAGGAGGTAGAGGATGAGGGGTGGGGGAATTGGAAGGCCATCAGAACGTTCAAACTTCCAGTTATAAAATAAACAAGTACTAGGAATGTAACATACAACACGATGACTATGGTTAACATTGCTACATATCATATTTGAAAGCTGTTGAAAGTAGATCCTCAGAGTATTTATCACAAGGAAAAAAAATTTTTGTATCTCCATGAGATGATGGGTGTTAACTAAACCTATTGTTGCTGATTTTATAATATATGTAACTCAAGTTGTTATGTATCCCTTAAACAGATCCAGTTCTATATGTCAAGTGTATCTCAATAAAACAGGATAAAAAAAAATGAAGACGCCCAAGGAAAGTGGCATCAGAATAAAGAGTTTAGGAACAAGGAATCTTCCCAAAGCCCTCAGATCACAACTCTGAGGTGTTGTCTTCTCTCCCCATGCAGAAGGCTGACTCTAGCCTCGGATCAAGGGAGGTCAACGCTTATAAAAGGGGGAGTAATGGCTGAGGAGAGAGCGTGCAAGGAGCATAATAGAAATAAGTAATAAACAGCCAGCTCAGAGCTCAGAGTATAGAAGACTCCCTGTTGCCCCCACATTCGATATGGCTTCTCCCTCCATGATAGCTCCCGATTCTTCCCTGCCTCAGGTCTTCCCAGCAGAGCCTCCCAGAGGAGGCCTTAGAAGAGACAATGAACCCATGTGAGAATTACATTCTGGTTAGCATATATTTATACATTCACATGTTCATTTGACAGGTACCAGTGGGGATTGTGTGCCAGGCATTGGGATAGGTGTTGGAGGTGCCTTTGAAGAGCCTACATGCAGCCATCTGGTGGGGGGGGGGGCAGGCAGTAAGAAAATCATTATGATATAGAAGCACTTTAGTATTATTATAGCTACAGGTACAAAGAGGGCTCTGTGCTAATGTAGAGGAAAAGGCTCTGGATCTTTTGTGGATGGAGAACAGGAAAGTGCAGTCTAGGGAAGTTTGCAGAGGAGGTGGGCGTTTGGAAATTCAGTCAGCCTGTCAGCCAGTAGATGCTTACCAGTTGCCTTCCGTGTGCCAGGCACTGTTCTAGGCACTGGGGCACATCAATGAAGAAAATAGTCGTAAATCCCTGCCTTCATGGTGGTGGCATTCCAATGAAAGGGTGCAGAGCATAAGTAATAAATATAATCAATGATTAACTTCTGTAGTAGGTCAGAACACTTGGGGGAAATAGATCAGCTGGGGAGAAGGTTAGAAGTGATGGGGAGGAGGTCAGGTAAACTTCCCTGAGGAGGTGACACTTGAGCCAGGACTTCTAGGAAGAGAAGCAGCCCAGTGGGCAGTCACCTGGGGGAGCTCCAGGCACAGGGCAGCCAGGGCCAAAGTCGCCGAGGTGAGAGTATGCTAGCGTGTTGGAGGCAGGGCTGGGAGACCAGTGTGGCTGGAGCAAAGGGGAGGGAAGAAGGAGAGGAGGTGGATAACACAGGGCCTTGCAAGCACTCACAACTTTGGCTTTTACTCTGAAAGAAATGGGTTGTCTTCAGAGGTGTTGTGTTCTGGTATATTGTGTCTCAAAAAAAAGAAACCCTGGTTGTTTAGCATTTGCCAAGTTCTGTGGTGCAAATACTTCCAGTATGGCCTATTGCAAACTACTTAGGTGACACCACTGGACACAGAGCAGGAAAGGCGTGTACAGATTGCCTCTCGTCTGCCAGGACAAGCCAATCCCACCCACCACTGCTTTGGAGGGCTTGGAGCAGAGGCGTGTCACGATCTGACTTGAGGGTTAAGAAGGTCACTTTGGCTGCTGTGTTGAGCAGAATGTGGAAGGGCAGGGGCTGATGCAGGGGGTCACTTAGGAAGAAGCTAACACCATGATCACAATGACAGAGAATGGTCTTGGAGATTAGCAGCAATGGAGACAGTGCGTCCTAGACAGACTCTGGACATATTCTGAAGGAGGTGCGTTGAATTCCACCAGGATTTCTTGGCCGACTAAATACGGGCTGGGAGAGAAAGAGCGATACAGGATGGCCCTGAGGTTATTTGGGGGGCAGGGGGGGGGGAGGAGAGGCAGTCCAGACATAGGGAACAGTGTATAAAAGCCACATACGGAAGCACATATTGCATTTGTGAAAAAGAAACAAGGGGTGTGGCTAGTGAACCAGTGAGGCACTAGGCAGAGGCGGCAGGCAGGGCTGGAGAGGAGGGTCCTGGCAGGTGCCCTGCAGAGAGGCCTGCAGCTAGTGAAGACCCACTAATGGGGCTTTAGCAGAAGATTAGGTTCATAATATTAAAAAATAACTAGAGAAGCCAGAGGCAGTCAGGCCAATTAGGAAACCGTACCATTGGCCCAAGAGAGTGCGAGAGTCTCGTCTGGATAATGGTGGTGAAGCTAAAGAGGAAGAGATGAGAGTCTGAGGGTCATGACACCAATTCCAAGGTCAACCTTGCATGTAGATCATGGAACACAATGGGCACTCCATACATGTTTGTTAATAAATTTACTGGTCAGCTAATTGATATTGTCTTATCCTTATAAACCTCCTCCCATTCCCCCAGTTATTTCTCCACCTAAAATGCCTTTTTCAGAAGACAAATAGATGTGGTTTAAATGCACATGGCCCCACGAGGGAGCCAGACATGTTCTCATTGTCTGTCTAGGTGGTGGTTGCATGTGGGTATCGCTGTAAAGATTCTTAGGGCTGTACAGGCAGATGTGTGCACCTCACTGGGTATATATACTCATACATATTAGCTGGCTGTGATTCAATCTACCGTGTAAATGACAGCACAGAGCCCTTCCTTAGACCAAGCCCTCATTTCCAGAAGGGAGAAGAGACCAGAAGTATTGAGCTGGGACATAAGGAGGAATGAGGGAGTAGACAGAGCAAAACAGGCTATAAACTTTACCCACTTGTTTGCTGTTTAAACTTAATGTGGCTGGGGCGATCTGTAACACTCACATCTTTCAACTTACGTAACACTTCAGATAAGGTATATGCAATATGAAGGTCAGTATTTGGTGACTGGCACAACAAAACAAGACATGCAGAACCCAAATTTGTCCTTTACCAAAGTTGTGTGGGACCATCCCAAGATACCGTATTTTATAGCACCATATATCCTGTCATGAGTCCCTTGGTCCATCTATCCTGGAGGAAGCTGACATTTTCTGTCCTTCAAATTGTTTTCCACCCCATGAATGGGTGTTCTTCTCCTCTAAGTCCAGGGCACATGTGTACCTCTTCCACAGGGCATTTCTGCACAGCACTTGCAGCCACGGATCATGAAGTCCAAATCCCCATTTACACCAAACCCTATCTAATCCAATTATTACTTACTCAAGTATAGTCTTGGGTTGTTTTTCCTACTTAGAAGGGTTGTTTCCCCAGTTAGCCTGGAAGTATGAGTTGAGAGGCTCTAATGAATACTAACTGTTCTCAGTAGGCTGACTGTACATACTGTTTTAAACAGGACAGTACTGTTGTTTTCTGTACCATTTAAAATGGCACATCTGATCAGCCTAGTTCTCAGATAATAAGCAAACCCCAGAACAAAGTGATAGATGACAACCTTTCATGCACATACTCTGAAGAGAGTATTTATCCATCTCCACTAGAGTTGGACTCTGTCAAAGGACCAGGAGGGGGGTGTGTGTGTTTGCCTGTTTGTAGGTGTGTGTCTGTCTTTGAGGGTATAAATATATCAATAACTATTATTTATTAGACTCCCACTATGTGGCAAGAATTTGATAATCTCTCTGAATTCTTACAACAGCCCAGTGAGGAAGACGTTATTGTAGAATCTCTGATTAATAAATCTGTTTACCAGCTAAGTCGTGAGGATGACATGAGACTTTCTTATTCATTTTCTCTTTGGAGATGTTTGAGGATTTTTACAGGTAGGTCCAATTTTTTCCAGTCTACTACTTTTATGAGATTGTATTGCCTGTAATTCAGACTAAACTGTGCGTGATAATCAACCTTAATAAGAAACATACAAATGCATTTACAAATGCATTTCTGCATTTAAACATTTTTACTGAATGGTAACATTAATCATAAACAGCATTAAGTCAGATGATTTTACTAAAAGAAAATGCTCATTTGAATAACAATTTGGTCATGAGAAATAAATCTTGAGCATAAAGCAAAATAATAAAAATAATAATACTGTGTTACAAATGGGTATCAGTGTACTTTCACAATTTACCTAAACTTTCCCTTAAGAACACATGTTAATAAACACCTCAGTTGCTACACTGATATTCAGGGAAGTAAAGAAACCTGCCCAGGGTCACACAATCTCCATCTCTTGAATCCCTTCATCTACCTCTTGCCAGAGAAAATCATGTGACAAATACAGTCATCTCTGCTCTCCATGTGGACACGAGCTGGGGCCTGGGCTCTCTGCAGTTCAGGCTGGAAATGCCCAGGAAACAGTCGACATAAACCAACACTAAGCCAGGAGCAAATGAGGATGAATCTTCAAAAGGCGATGTTATTTCAGAGCTCATGGGGGGCGGGGGGGCAGGGGAAGATGTTGCTCACTGATCCTCACTTTCTTTCTGGACCTGAGCTCATTTCACAAACAAGGGTTTGCTAAGTATAAAGATTCCAAAAAGCGGCTGGGAAAGAGCCCTTGGCAGTCACAGGGTGGTCATCGGGCGAACACTTCACTTACCACATCCTCAGGAATAATGGCACCTTCACTGGTATTCGGCTTCTGTTGTCCTGGCCATGGCTGCCTCCAAGCAGTGCTTCTCTCAGGCACCTCTGGAAGATGGGCATAGGGTTGGGGCAAGAGGGTTGAACAAGATATGTCCTAACCCGAAGTGAAAGCTGTTTGAGATTTTTCTGGGGAGCAGGTGAAGACTTAAACAACCCTGCAACGATTGTTTATA
The DNA here is from genome assembly GCA_004027555.1 of Craseonycteris thonglongyai. Taxonomy (NCBI): domain Eukaryota; kingdom Metazoa; phylum Chordata; class Mammalia; order Chiroptera; family Craseonycteridae; genus Craseonycteris; species Craseonycteris thonglongyai. Next base: position 8,098 of record PVKE010000678.1, on the reverse strand, counting down.
TTTGTTTATTTTACACCCCTCTAAGTCCCATTGGAGTTCAAGGACGAAGCAGGCATAGCCCTGGGCATCGTTCTACCCACAGAGTAGGTATTCAAGCAACATGTGTGGATTGAATGGAATGGAGTGACATGATTTTAAGGGGGGTTGTAACATTTTCTCCCTCAGTTGTTTTACAGATAAGAAAACAGGCTCTGAGGGGTTAATTTGGTTACATTGCTTGCCAAAAGTCACAGAGCAGCCTAATCACTGAACTCAGCCCTAAAGCACCAGGCCATCACATGTTCCAGCCATCTGCCCAGGAGGATCCCACTCCCCTGAGGCTTTGCACAGGGTTCTCTGTTCCCTCAGCTTTGCCTGGGCCAGGCTCCACAGGGGACACTGCCGCTTTGTGTTGCCTTCCTTGGCACAAGATGAAATCAGGTGGTCCCCATTCTTTCTGCTCCGCTCTGCCAAATCTATCCGAACACATTTCCTGTGCACACAAGCCAGCTCGCCAATTATCTGCTCCAATTAAGGAGTGTAAGATGGGGTTAACTCAGTCACTCCAGTGTGGTGACTAAGGCAAATGGTGTGCTGGCCATACTGCTGCGCTTCCCCTTGGTGGTCGGGCCATGCTGTTCCCCTGGCACTGTTCCCCTACCCCAAGACAGTCTCTGTGGTTTCTCCACCGCCCCTCTCCTTCCTTTTCCAGTCCCTGGAGTTCCAGAACGGTGCCTTGTCCTGCCTCTCCCTCCATCAACAGACTGTTCTGTCCTAACTGTGTCCTCGGATAAACGAATTTGTAGAGCTGTCAGTGGAAGATCAAGGATTACTTCTCAACTCTCTTAGAGAAAATTGGCTCTCAAATGATACTGCCCACGAGGCATCTTCTGCACTGACGCCCACAGCCTTGCTTGCCACAGGTGAATGCAAAAGTCATACCTGCTTTGCTTTGATGTACAGACCCAAACGCTCAGCTCTCTATCACCAGTCCTTTCTGCCCGTTAGCACTGAAGCAAAGAAGGCAGACGGAAATTGAGTGTGTATTAGTCTGATCAGTTAGGACAATGGGCACTGTCAAAACCGATGGCCGCTCCCCTTTCATAGAATAAATATTATTATCCCGAGATAAAGCATGTAGATAATATAACCAACCTATACCTACCGTCTCAAAAATAAAATCAGCACAATGCCTTGACAGGAAACATTCAGGAGAAATAAAGGTAATTTATTTAAAAGTATATGCATTTCCATATGGAAATGCTTGGACCTAACTGCCTCAGAAGAAAAAATAAAGGAGTCAAATTCTATAACTATTCATACATTCACCGTGAACAGGACAACTATAAACACAGATCAATACAGGTGTATTATATTGCATACAACTAGTGTTGCCATTGGTGATGTAATTTTGCAAATGGTGAATAAATCTTAGTAAGTTCCAAAAAACAAGGTACAAGATTTGTTTTATATAGCAGTTGCATTCCTGAAAAATTAGGTGTGTCTGAACCCCATGAAAAAAATACATTTTGTTTATATGTAAAATATAGTTAGGTTCAAGACACAGCTAACGTTATTGTTGTAGTTTTAAATCTACATGAACATCTGGAACAGGACATCCCAGTCTTTTTGTCTCCTAAATACAAGTAGTGTTCCCATTTATTGTGACAACAAAATATATTAATGCAACACCCTCTCCCCCCAATTTTTTCCCCAAAATGCTCCTAGGGGATAGTACTATGCCATTACACCCATAGAAAGTCATTCCATTAGCAATTACCTTTAGCCTCTACTAACAGAAACTTCAAGTGACAGTAGCTTAAACAAGAGAGAAGTTGGTTTTTCTCTCAAGTAAAATAAATCTGTAAACAGGTAGTCTTGGGCTCATTTGTCCAAGGTTCCCATCTGCTTTAACATCCCTAGTATTGATTTCCATCCTTAAGTCCATGGTCACAACATGGCTGCTGGAACTGCAGTTATTGTATCTGGGATCTAGGGAACAAGAAAAGAAATCTGTAACAGAAAAGGCTCCTTTAAGAATGTTCTGGGAATTTCATTTAACAACTCTCGTTAAATCTCTTTGGCTATCTCATCCTCAAAGCAAGTCCGGAAATGTAATGTTTTAGTTAGGTGCTTTGCTCTCTCTAATAATATTTACTAGGTTCTCTAGTGAAGAAGAAAAGTGAATGGATATTGGGTAGGCAGCCAGCCATCTCTACCATATTGTTTCACATATCAACAATGTCCGGGGAACCTGCCAAAGCCCGGATGCAGATTCAGGTCCTAAGAGAGGTGTGCAATCTTTGGGTTACTTGGTTCAGGGTCTCAAGCTTATATGGGCTTCAATATTTGTGTCTGCTCTTCCATGCAAGGGAGCAGAGTGAAGTCTCATCACAATGGACTATTCTGACTAGATCTCGGTACTAAACAAATCTGGAGACAGCAGACGAATCAGAGAAGGGACTCAAAACCCAAAATCTGCCTGAGCTTCTAGTGTGAGGGGTCAATGAATTTGACAGTGGTTTGGCTTTTCTCATTTGACATTACTCATTCAAGTGTATGTACGTGTGTATACAGCAGACTCTCCATTAACCCAAACTCAAGCAACTGGCACTCTCAAACAACCAGCGAAAAAATCAGAGACATAATGCTACATTTATCTGGCCTGGGTGTCCATTAACTGTGAGTCTATTTACATTTACCTGACATCTACCAATTCGCATGCATGCCAGTTAACCGAGAGTCTATTGTATTTTCCACAGTTTGTACTAAGCCCTTTGAATTTTCCTAGGGGAACTCTGTTCAGTTTCACAAACATGTCTTGCATCTACTGCATTTCTCTTGCTGTGTGCCAGGGATGCAAGATGAAGCCAACAGAGGTATGGACCATACTAACCTGCATGTGGTACGATACTTGTGTAAAAGTACTTTTGTATCCACTATTCTATTGCTGAACAAGATGAGCACAAGTGCAATAACAAAGCCACCGGAGAGTCTGGGCATGGGGGAGGGAGGTGGGGAGCAGGGGGAGCAGAGACAAACCAGTGCTCTCTACAGTGGCCAGTGTGGTGGAAAGGGATGTGCTGGGCATTGTTTGCCCACGACAGCCAGCACAGTGCCATACTTAGGAGGGGCCCAACAAATAGCTGTATTTTGACTTGGAACTCTTCTCCGTGGTGCTTGGAGAAGGATCTGTTTGATTCCAAGCAAAGTTTTCCTAGGCCGAGGAGTATTCTCCACTGCTTCTGTTGCTGAATGCTCTGTTTTTCCGTTTCAGTCAACTATGCTCTAGAAACAAGTTCCTGAAATAAGCTTTTATTTTCAACTTTGCTGAAATCCTTCTTGGATGGAAGCCACACCAAAACTCTTGGAACTGGGAAATATTCAGAGAGATGCAAAGATGATAAAAATAAACTCTGTACTTAGAAATTCCTAATTCTTCATTAGAGGTCAAGTTGGCAAATGTTTTCAAAGTTTTAATGAAATGTTCATACCCTTCGACCCAGAAATTTCTCTTCTAGTAACTTATATCACAAAAATAATTAAGGATATACACAAAGACACAAGAATAAAGATATTTTTCAGAGCCTGGTTTATAATGTGAAAGATTGGAAACCACCTAGATGTGGTCATTTTCAATATTCTAACCAATAATAGGAGATCAATGAATTCATTGTCAATGTATTCTAACCAATAGTAGGAGATCAATAGATATACTACATTCCATACAACACATTGCATCCACTTGAAAATGTTTCATTTAGGGGATGGCGGGATGGCTCAGTGGGTTGAGCGCTCACCTTACAGCCCCGGGGTCTGAGGATTCAGTCCCAGCCCTGGCCCGTGGGGACCCATATGCTGAACTGGGGAGAGCTTCCCATGTGGGAGGCCCCCATTTCGGTTACCTCCTGGGACGTGCTTCCCATGTGGGAGGCCCCTGGCCCAGTTCCCGCCCTGCGCAACCCTGTGTCCACCAGTGTAGAATGAAACTATGACAAAAACTGGGAAGCTGGGATGGCTCAGCGAGTTAAGCACTCGCTTTGCAGCCCTGGGGACCAAGGATCGAATCCTAGCCCTGGCCTGTGGGGACCCATATACTGAACTGGGGTGTGCTTCCCATGTGGGAGGCCCCTGCCCCAGTTCCCAACCTGTACCCACTTGTGTGGAACAAAACTATGTCAAAAAACTAATGATGTACAACTGTGGAGACTACTCTCAGCCCTCCCCCTTCTCTCTGTCTCTGTCTCTCTGTCAAAAACAATGAAATAAATATTTTTTTAAAAAGAAAATGTTTTCTTTAACAATTGTGTATTGATTACCTGCTATGTACCAGGCACTGTTGTAAATAGAAGGATTTATTAGTGAATAAAACAGGCAGTGTAGATCTCACGACTGCTTATGCTATAATTGTATTTATTGACATAAAAACATATTTAGACTATACTGTTAAATGAAAAAGGCAGGTTACAAAATTATCATTATGATTACTATTAATAATAACAGCTAACATATAGCATTTATTATGTGTCAAACATCATGCTAGAAGCTTTACATACATTAACTCATTTTATTTATATACTAACCTGTGTATGGTATGATACTTGTGTAAAAGTACTTGTGTATTCATTATTCTATTGTTGAACAAGATGAGCACAAGTGCAATAACAAAGCCAGTTTCCCCTCTCCCACATTTGCTTCACACCTGTTCCCTGGATTGTCCTTTTCCTGACCCTGGATGAGATCTCAGGCAGGTGTCATAGATTTTCTGGTCCCTCTCAATCAGCTGGACAGTCTTCCTTCAAAAATTAGAATACATATCCAGTCTAATCTGAACTTCTTTCCACTGACAGGGAATCTCCTCCTTCAGGCCAACCTACTGTGCGTGAGCTTGGAATCGTAGAAGGGTTAGTGGTTGCTCTCTCTCTCTCTCATAGCTCCTCCTCTTTCCTTTTCTCCGACTCCTCCCAGATTGGGCCCCTGGGATGGCACTAGGGGAAGGACAGGCTCCCCTGGAAGGCACATCCTGGCCCGTCAGTCACTGGTTCCCGTGGGTTTAGCAGATACACCTTTGTAGCCTTTGTCTGGCAGGCGCCTTTGCTGGCTGCTCCCAAGATTCTTCGTTAAGGATGCCATCTCTTCTCCAGCTGGGAGCTTCTAGTTCTGCCCCGTGCCCATGGGGTTTCCAGCAGTCTCCCTCATACTAACACTCTCCTTTTGAGCCCTTTGCCCATCCACTCAGGAGTCCTCTTGTGCGCTTCCCTTTTAAAACAACACAGGCCAATTCCTTCCGCAGGTCCACAGAGTTCCTGGTGAAGCTCAGGCATCTCTGCCTGCCACTATGGAAATGCAGCCCCTCTTGCTCCTCGTAGCGGGTAGGCGGAGTGCCAGCCAGTCTCTCACCTGTGGCTTCTCTTGGCCAGAGGGATACCAGTCCCCAAACTCCAGGAGGCACATGCCACGCTTTCTGAGCAGGTCTCTGAAAGACCTTCTCCCTTGATTCAGGATGAGGGGATGGATGTAACCCTCCTCTTCCCCTGAGAGGTGGGGCTGCACCCCGCCCACCAACAGGCTATCCATGAAATCGTCTCTCACTGCTCTTCAACCCTCACTTGTATAGGTTGGAAGGCTGATCGCTTAATGCTCGCAGAACCTGTTTCATAATCTCTCAATCTACATGGCATGGGTTGCATAGGAGTCACGGCACCTCTATTTGGATGTTTAGAATGTGGGTTCCTTGGGCACTGATTGGGTTGTTATCAGTCTTTAGGACACCAGCCAAAAGTAAGCAGACAGACTCCCATTTTAACATCCTGTTACAACTGAAAGTTTCACTTCAAAATGTTATCAGTTATTGCTCAGTCATGGAGTTATTTTCCTCTTTTTTGTTTATCTTTACTTCATCTGTACCTGTACTGAACATGTATTAAAAGAAGAACAATTCTTAAAAAGAAAATATTCTTCCACATTAAAAAAAAAAAATCTAGACCCAGACCTAATGCTGTTCACAAATATGAACTCAAAATGGATCTCAGAGCTAGATGTAAAAATGCAAAACTGTAAAACTTCTAGAAGATTACATAGGAGAAAATCTAGATGACCTCATGGATGATCCTAGGTATAGTGATGACTTTTTAGATACAACAACAAAGACAGGATCTATGAAAGAAATAATTCATAAGCTGGGCTTCATTAAAATTAAAACCTTCTGCTCTGCAAGAGCAATGTCAAGAGAATGAGATGATAAGACACAGTCTGGGAGAAAATATTTGCAAAAGACAATCTGATAATGGACTGTTATCCAAAATACACAAGCACAACAGTAAGAATAAAAACAACCCAATTTAAAAATGGGCCAAAGACCTTAACAGACACTTCATCAAAGAACATACACAGACAGCAAATAAGCATATGGAAAAAATGTTCTACATCATATGTCATCAGGGAAATGCAAATTAAAACAAGATACCACTACATACCTATCACAATGGCCGAAATCTGGAACACTGAGAACACCAAACGCCAGTGAAGATGTGGTACAACAGTAACTCTCATTCATTGCTGGTGGAATGCAAAATGGTCCAACTACTTTTGCAAGACAATTTGGCGGTTTCGTAGGAAACTGAACATACTCTTACCACACAATCCAGCAATTGGGCTCCATGATATTAACTCACATTAGTTGAAAAGTTATGTTGTCTCAGATACATGCACATGGATGTTGCTAGCAAGTTTATTCATAATTGCCAAAATTTGGAAGCAACCAAAATGTAGGTGAATGGGTAAGTAAACTGTAATGCATCCAGACAATGGAAAAGTATTCAGCACTAAAAAGCAATGAGCTTTAAAGCCATGAAAAACACATGGAGGAACCTTTACTAAGGTGAAAGAAGATCAGTGAAAGAATACTAAGTGAAAGAGGCCAATCTGAAAAAGCTACATATCACATGATTCCAACTATAATACATTCTGGAAAAGGCAAAACTATGGAACAGGTAAAAAGATCAGTGGCTGCCAGTTGGTGTTGAGGGAAGGGATTAACAGGTGGAGCACAGAGGATTTTGTGAGGACAATGCAAATAAATACTCTCTAGATACTGTAATGATGGATATGTGTCACTATTAATTTCTCTAAATCTACAGAATGTACAATACCCACAGTGATCCCTAAGGAAAATTTGGACTTTGAGTGATGATAGCATGTTCATGTAGGTTCATCCATTGTAACAAATGTACCACTCTGGTGGGGGAGATTGGTAATGGGGGATGTTATGCATGCATGAGGGCAGGGGTTATATAAGAAATCTCTGTCTCTGTTTCTCAAGTCTACTGTAAACCTAAAACTGCTCTAAAAAAACAAAGTCTTTAAAAAGAGAAAAATATTCTTTTAGAAAAAATGTTTACGTATACCCATTTATTTTCTATTTCTTCTTGAGTCAGTTTCAAAAATTTCTGTCATTCCAGGAATATGTCCAATTCATCTAAGTTATCTAATTTATTGGCATACTGTTATTTAAATATATCTTTTAACTCTTTTAATTTCTGTAAGGTTGGCAGCAATGTCCCTATTTCATTCCTGATTTCAGTGATTTGTGTTCTCTCTCTCTTTTCCCAAGCTAGAAGTCTGTCTCTTTTCTTAATCTTTTCAAAGAAACAACTTCTGATTTCATTACTTTTCTCTATTGATTTTTAATTTTATTTATTTCCACTCTTATCTTTATTATTTCCTTTCTTCTGCTTCCTTTGAGCTCAGTTTGTTCTTCTTTTCCTAGTTTCTTAAGGTAGAAGATTAGGTTATTGATTTGAGATCTTTCTGCTTTTTAAATATAGGCATTTAGCTATGAATTTCCCTCTCAGCACTACTTTAGCTGTAGCCCATAAGTTTTGGTACATTGAGTTTTTGTTTTATGCATTTATTTTCCTACTTTCCTTAGTTTCTTAAAAGTGAAAAAGTTTCACTTTTAAGAAAGCTCAGTTGACAAGAAGATAGTCTAGATTCAATCCACCTAGTGATGCCTTTTAGACTAGTAGTCCCCAACCTTTTTGGCACCAGGGACCAGTTTTGTGGAAGACATTTTTTTTTTCTTAGAAACAAACCCAAACTATTTGAACTAGGTGGTTCT